>PVIY010020244.1:0-44359 GCA_004026745.1 Myrmecophaga tridactyla | reverse complement strand
GTGTGACTATATCTCAATAAAATTGCATTAAAAAAACAAAAACAGTGTGGTGCTGGCTAAGGATAGATATATAGACTAGCAGAATAGGATTCAGAGTTCAGAGTTAAATCCACATGTCTACGGCTATGTTGATTTTCCACTTGCGTGCTAAGTCCATTTAAATGGGGAAAGAATAGTATTTTCAAGAAATGATGTCGAGACAATTGGAAATTTGCATGTCAAATAAGGAATGTAGACCTCTACCTCTCACCACATATAAAAATTAATTCAAAATGGATCAAAGACCAGGTGGTGCAATGGTGGCTCAGTGGCAGAATTCTCACCTGCCACGCCAGAGACCCGAGTTCGATTTCCAGAGCCTGTTCATGCCAAAGAAAAAAAAAAGGGTCAAAGACCTAAACATAAAAGCTAATATTATAAACCTCTTTCAAGAAAGCATAGGGAAATATCTTCAGGACCTTGTAGCTGGCAATGGATTTTCAGATTTTACAACAAAAGCATGACTAACAAAAGGAAAAATAGATAAATGGGACTTCATAAAAATTAAAAACTTCTGTGCATCAAAGGGCATTACTAAGGAAATGAAAAGACCACCTATAGAATAGGAAAAAACATTTGGAAACTATGTATCTCATTAGTGTTTACCCAAAATATATAAAGAAATTGTACAATTAACAAGAGAAAGACAAACAAGCCAGGTAAAAATGGGCCAAGAAGTTGAAGATATTTCTTGAAACATAATATTCCACTGGCCAGTAAGGATAAGAAAGGATGCTCCACATCATTAGCCACTTGAGAAATGCAAATTAAAACTCCAATGAGATATCACCAGGATGGCTATTATTGGGGAAAAAGCCCACAAAACTGAAAATAACAAGTGTTGGTGAGGTTTCAGAGAAACAGGAATCCTTGTACATTAATAGTGGGGAAATAAAATGGTACAGCCACTGTAGAAAACAACTTGGTTGTTCCAAAGAAAATTAAACATAGAATTAGTACATAACCTAGCAATTCCACTTCTAGGTATATACCAAAAGAATTTAAAGCAGGGATTCAGACAGATATTTCTACACACATATCCATTGCAGCATTATTCACAGTAGTAAAAAGTGGAAGGAACCCAAAATGTCATCCACAGATGAATGGATGAACAAAATGTGGTATATACTTCACAATGGAATATTATTCAGCTGTAAAAAGAAGAGTTGGTACGTGCTATGATGTGGATGAAATTTATGAAATTTGAACACATGATGTTAAGTGAAATAAGTCAGACATAAAAGACAAATGTTGGATGATTTCTCTTATATGAAATACTTAGAATAAGCAAATTCTTAGAGAAAGAAAACAGAACAGTGATTACAAGGGGTGGCAGGAGAAGGGAATGGGGAGCTATTCCTGAATGAGTATGAGTTTGGTTTGGAATGATGAAAACAGGACACAGATATTGCTGAAAGTTACACAGTGTTGTGAATGTACTCAATGTCACAGATTGCTCACTTAAAATGGTTAAAAAGATTTCTGCTACGTATATTTTACAATTAAAAATAAAATTTAAAAATATAAAAACAAAAACTACAGTTCAGTACCAACTTGTTAAAGCTAATTGTTATACAGCTTTAAAAAAAAATCAACTAACTTGTAGCATCCTAGATTAGGGAGTTTTTCATTAGGGAGTTTTTATGTGGATTTAATTCAGTAGTTAAAAAAACAACAACTCAAGCATGGTGTGTGCATGGTTACTTATATTGTATTTTCAAAAGTCTCCAAGTGAAACAAAAAGTTAAAAAAAACTGACAGATCTGATTATCTGGAGGGTTGTGGAAGGGAACTTAAGGGTAAATTAAGTTTTCTGGATTTTTGCAACATTCCTGTAAGTTTGAAAGTAGCCCAAAATAAAAAGTTTAAAAAAGAGAATCTGTTTGCATATTAGAGATATTAACTCTTTGTCTGATGCAGATTTCAAATGCTTTTTTCCAGTTCAAGATTGTTTATTATGTCTTTTGCCTAAATTTTGGGGACAATTCTGTGCACTTTAATCTCTATGTTTTCTGAGATTAGAAAAACAATTAGAAGTTCTGGCATGAACAGAAAAAAGATGAGCCAGTAAAGGATACAACCAAAAAAACAACCCAAAGATTCAGGAGGAGAAGAACAAGGAAAGACTGCTATCCACAAGTTAATGGAAGGGAGAAAGTTTCAAAATTGAGATAGTAGTGAACAAAACTTAAAACCCTTAAGTGGTTAATTAGGATCCAGATATTTAGAAAGCCATTGGATTATATTATATGTATCTATATCATTAGTGAGTTTTGCAAAAATGTTTACATAGAGATAGGGTTAAGAATCCACATTGAAGTAAGTGAGTAAAAAGTGGGAAGTAAAGATAATACTTGTATATCACTCTGGTGAAACATTTGGCAGTGAAGGGAAGTGGGGGACAGAATAACAGTTTAAGATTCTACAGAATGAAAAAGAAAATTGTAAAAGGGGTAAAAAGCAATAAAAGAATGTATGACCAAATTTTGAAACAATGGGGAGAGAAGGTGAAGAAATTAAAACTTGATGTTTTGTTTTTTTTTTTTTTAAGATATGAGGTTACTTGTGAGGACAGGGTAAAACGGTAGAGGAGAATGACAAAGTTTTGAAAAAACACAAAGGAACACAAGAACTGGGGTAGAAACCAAAACTATTACAGATTTAAACACTGTCTGAACCCCTTACAATGCCTAGAGAAATGTCTTGCACATACATGTACGCAATGAATGGGTATAAATTTTAACTAAATTTTGAATATTTAAAAAATAAAGCCTTTCAGAAACTTAGTTTTATATTAGCTTGAATATGTTTTATGTAACGTACTACACTAAGGTGTTGATCACATTGTTATAAGATTTCCGAAGAAGGATAACATATAACTCCATTTATTTAATTTATATAGTCACCCAGGAAAAATTTCAGATTAAGAGGTTGTCAAGTTGATGAAATGACAATTGAAATTTATCTTTGCAACATAGCTTGAAAGATTCGTAAATGTTTTTCTAGATAATTTTAAAAATATATTTATGTTTGTGTGTGTGTAATTACGAGAGATTATCAGAAACAGTATAGGCATACCTCACTTTATTGTACAATAAATAATATTTTAATTCATATACAACCACAGAACAGGAATACTAAAAAACATTACAATGTAAATGTGAGAATGATAAAAAAAAATCAGTCATTTCAATTAAGCCATATTATCAGGAGTGTCAATAAAGCTTTTTAATACTAAAAACAAAAATTAAAGTACTAATAGAATGAAGATAAATGTTTTCAGCTACTAAATGTATTCTGAAAATGATTTTTATTTAAAAAAACATGAGGGGAAAATTAGTGAGGTTTAAATAGGATCCCTTAGTATTATCTTTACAACTTTTGTGTAAATCTAAAATTATTCCAAATAAGAAATCTATTTTTTAAACCAGCAGTGAATTAATGGTTTTATATATTTTAACTCTTAATTTTAAAATAATGTCATAATTAAAGAGAGGTTGCAAAAATGGTACAAACCTAGAAAATGTTAACTGAATTAGTTCCTTGACTTACCCTCATATCTAGCTTTTGTAATTGTAAAGAAGATATGTTCATTTATCTTACAAAACTGTACATTTCACTCTTTCCTCTATGCTACACTTATATCTCAGGAAAGAAATTTACATCTTTCACATCCATCTCACTTAGGAGGAATTATTAAATGTTTAAGGGATTCATAATGCCATGACACAATTGAAAGGAACTGTGGAGTTTTTCTGCTTGCTATTCCTTAGCATCAGTGTATAGTGGTAGAAAATTTGGATGGATTGACTACATTTTTGTGTTCCCTAAAAATTTTCTTAAAATTTTGTTTTAAAGTTTTACTGTTATAACAGGTCATTTTATATATACCATTTTATATTTATTTTTGAATCTGTTTTCTAGATATCAAATTAACTGTCGTTCTTCATGGACATTAGCGTAATTCAGTAAGATAAAATTTATTTTGTGACCATTTAAAAATATAGTACAAAGAATTTCAATTTACCTATCATACGCCTTCCCCAACATTAATATCTTATATAACCATAGTTCAATTATCAAAACCAAGAAACTGCTTTTATAGTTTGAAACCTTTGTCCCTCATAACACAAACATCTTTTCTGTTTCATAAGGTAATGTTTTTATTGCAAAGTTTCTTTGAGATTGTTGTTCTTTAGCTTAGTTGATACATAAATGGATACATTACCATTTGTAAGCAGAGTAAAAACTAGAGTATTATTTTCATCTATCATCTACATTCTTTAAAAGTCTCAGAATTCATTCCTATTTTGGAAATGGGCAACCTCCATGTGGGCAGATAAGGTATTTATTTAAAATTCTATGAGAAGAATCTCTACAAAAAGAATTTCTAGAAAGGAAAAAACATTTCGCAAAATGGTACAGGAAGAGCTATCTCAGCAAGGATTTAGAGAACAGCAATTTATAATGACATTAATGCATGTAATATTATCATTATAAATTTTTTAATGATAAAAAAATTATCATATTTCCTCCAACAGCCTCAGAAGACAAGGTGAAAGGGAAGTAGATGGTCAATCATGCTGATCTAATATTGGTGGCTAGGCGCTGAAGAATGAAAGGACAAGGGTACACAAGAGTTGAGAGAAAAAGTTCAAGTGCAGTGAAATAGTAAATTCTGGGTTAGTCTTGGCAGGATAGGAAAATGAAGTTTAGAGGCACAAGGGCCAAGAGAATTCTAATAAGCACTTAAGTGGTGTAATAGGAGAAAAGTCTGAGAACATCGTAAGGAATGAAAGTTAGTCAGAGATTAGAATATTAAGAACAATTATAAGGGAAGATAATGAAAGTGTGAAGACATGACAGAGAATAGCAAAAGCAGAAGAGATTTGAACTCTGAAGGTAGGATAGTGGTTGGATTACAATGATGAAGTCAGCAAAAATATTCCTCACCTTTGAATTGAG
This sequence comes from Myrmecophaga tridactyla, assembly GCA_004026745.1. Lineage (NCBI taxonomy): Eukaryota > Metazoa > Chordata > Mammalia > Pilosa > Myrmecophagidae > Myrmecophaga > Myrmecophaga tridactyla. Next base: position 39,355 of record PVIY010020244.1, on the reverse strand, counting down.
GAATCCTTCAAAGATACCTATACAAGCCACGACAAAATTCACTGGAATATTTTTAGATTACAAAAATAAAAAAGAAATTATAGTAAAGACAAAAAGAAATGTACTATCCCACACTGTAGTTTAATTTTGTTAATTTGGTTTTTGTTTTCATTAAAATGTGCATTTTTGTTCAGTTCCCGGTGCCTGCTCGTGTATTTTAAAAAAAAGTGCATTTTTCTTACTTCTGTTGGACTTATATCAGGCAGAGACAACTTTTGGAAATGATTGCCAAATATGTTAAATTTTTTTTAAACAGGAGATAGAGCATGATCACTATTTCACAAGATATTTTACTCTGTTAATCAAATAACTTTGAATTTAAATCTCAATTATAAATTATAAGAAAGTTTTATTTCTTAAAATAAGATAAATGATTTGAAAATAAGTATTTTAAAATACAAGAATCAGATTCTACACCAACGCTGCAAACAAAAACGGGGTGTTCAATAAATGCGTGTTGACTGACTACAGAAGGATCTGAAGCATAGCTACAGAAATCACAATAGGATTTAATATAAAGTCATTCTATGGAGAGAAGAAAAAATAATAATTCACAAAGAATAGTAAGTGAAAATATGAATGGAATTTTTACTAAAAGAAAAAAGCATCAATTACCATAAATGCCCCAAGCATTACAAAAAAATTTTAAAAAAAGGTCACTGGGGTAGTAAGCTCAAAATTTAGCATAAAACAAAAGCAATATTAATTCAAAGATTATAATTCTTTATTTAGTTATCTTTTATCAACTACAACCACTGTATAGATTCCCAAGATTGAACTGGTACCAAAAATTACTAATTATTAATAATCACAGAAAATGTCTATTATTTCAGAGAAACAGCTATCTTATAAAGTAGACAAGGAACAAAAAAGTCTTATCACAGGATCATATTTCTAAGATGTAGTTCATACTCAGTGGGATTTTCCTGATAGTTAAGACATATACATCTTATTAAAAAATATACTTAGGATCCAGGAATTATATGCAAAGAGAGGAAAAAGGTATTCAAATGAGTGTGCAAAATAAACCCTTTAGATATAGCAGGAAAATGTTATCTGCACACATCATTTGGGAGTCAGATTTATCACGTATTTCAAAAATCATTCAGAGGTAACATGAGTCAGATATTAAGGATATATGTGAATTCACTCTTGCATAGAACTAATCTCTTTCATAAACTATGATTATAAATAGATATGCCAACATTGTGGGTAAACCTTCCTGTTTTTCTTGAACTGAAGGCAAAATAAATACATTACCTTCCAAATGAATATGGCAGAAATATAATCTACATCATTTCAGAAAGTTGAGGGGAAATAACTATCTTTTGTGAGGGACAGGCAAGTTTTAGATTATGATTTTTCAAAGCATGTAAAAAGGACAAATTTTAATATTTCCTCTCCAAAGCCAAAAGTTTCAATTCCTACTACATATTTATAAGTAAATTCATTGTGAATTGATTTTTTTTCATAATGTGTTCTTTTGTTCTCCCATTCATTTATCTCTGCTTTTATCTTTGTTACTTCTCTTCTCCTACTTGCTTTGGGGTTAGTTTGCGGTTCTTTCCCAAGTTCCTCCAGGTGTGCTGTTGAGTCCTCAAAGTTTTGCTCTTTCTTGTTTTTTAATATAGGTATTTAGGGCAATAAATTTCCCTCTCAACACATCCCTTGCCGCATCCCATAAGTTCTGATAAATTGTATTCTCATTTTCATTCATCTCCACATAGCTACTGATTTCTCTAGCAATTTCTTCTTTGACCAACTTGTTTAAGAGTGTGGCATTTAATTTCCATATATTTGTGAGTATATGTTCTTCTTCTTTGGTGGTTATTGAGATCCAGCTTCATCCCATTGTGATTACAGAAAGTGCTCTGAATAATTTCAATATTTTTAAATTTATAAAGACCTAATTTGTGCCCCAGCAAATGATCTATCCTGGAGAATGTTCTATGAGCACTAGAGAGGAATGTATTAACCTTTTGCTTTGAGGTGCAATGAGCTATATATGTCTGTTAGGTCTAATGCATTTATCAAGTTATTTAACTTCTCTCTTTCTTTGTTGATCTTCTGTCTGGTTGTTCTTTCTATAGAGGAGACTGGTGTATTGAAGTCTCCTACTATTATTGTTGAAACATCTGTTGCTCCCTTAAGTTTTGCCAATGTCTGTCTCATGTACTTTGGAGCTCCTTAATCGGGAACATAAACATTTATGATAGTTATATGTTCTTGGTGAATTGACCCTTTATTTAGTATATAGTGTCCTTCTTTGTCTCTTATGATGTCTTCACATTTAAAGTCTATTTTGCCCGATATTAGTATAACTATTTCAGCTTTCTTTTGGTTACAATTTGCGTGGAAAATCTTTTTCCAAATCACTTTCAATCTATTTGTATCCTTACAAGATGAGTCTCTTGTAAGCAGCATATAGCTGGATTATGTTTCTTAATCCATTCTACCAACCTGTGCCTTTTAATTGGTTAAGTTTATTAACATTCAAAGTTATTACTGAAAGGCGTTTCTTGATTCCACCATCTTATCTTTTTATTTTACTTGTCAGATCTACATATTCTTTTCCCTCTTTCTCTTTGTATTCTTTAAATTACCCTTCGTGGTACTCTTCAATTCTGTGCCCTCCTCCAGACATCCCTCTCCAGTCTTTTTTTTTCAGCCAGCAGAACTCCTTTAAGTATTTCTTGTAGGGCTGGTAACAAATTCTTTCAGGACTTCTTTGTCTGTGAAAACTTTAATCTCTCCCTCAAGTTTGAAGAATAGTTTGGTTGGGTACAGAATTCTTGGCTGGAAGGCTTTCTCTTTCAGGATCTTGAATACATCATACCACTGCCTTCTTGGCTCCAGGGTGCTAGATGAGTAGTCTGGACTCAGTCTTATTTGATTTCCTTTATATGTAGCAGACTGTTTTTCTCTTGCTGCTTTCAGGATTTTCTGCTTCTCTTCAATATCTGATAGACTGATTAGTATGTGCCTTAGGGAAGGCCTATTTGGATTTATTCTGTTTGGAGTTCTTTGGGCTTCTTTGACTTATTTATGTCCTTTATGAGGTTTGGGAAGTTCTCCCCCATTATATCCTCAACTACTTTTCCTAGCCCTTTACTCCTTTCTTCTCCTTCTGGGACATTAATGATTCTTATATTTGTGCACTTTGTTTTGTTTACTATTTCCCTGAGTTTCCATTCAATTTTTTCCTTTTTTTTTGCCATTTACTGTTTTGAGTCTTTGAAGTCAATTATCTTGTCCTCTATATCACTTATTCTTTCTTCTGTCTCTTCAAATCTGGTGTTGTGTGCCTCTAGTATGTTTTTTTTTTCAGTCAACAGAGTCTTTAATCTCTGTGATATCTTCTATTTCTCTATTTATTCTTTTAAATTCCTCTTTATGCTTTTCTACTATTTCCTTGATCTCCTTTATGTCATTTGCTATCCCACTTATTTTATTAAGAAGATTGTATGAACATCTTTGATTAGTTGTTCCAACATCTGTGTCTCCTCTGGTATTTTAATTTGGTCACTAGGCAGGGCTGTATCTGTCTGCTTTGTGATACGCTTATTGATCTTCTGTTGTCTTCGTGGCATGTAAATATCTTGATTGATTTACTTTAGGAGTTGATTTCTTTCTATAGCGTAAGGCCTTGTGTTTGCGCAATGGTTGTACAGCAGGGAGCAGGGCACAGGGTGGGGCACTCAGTACAGTGGTTTGTTATAGGGCAGATATAGGTGCAGGCTGGGGATGTTACACTGATGCTTATGAATGTGGGTGCACAGCAGCCAGGGAGAATGTACCTATGCGGGTGCACCAGTCTGGGGGGCATAAACCTGATGTGCACTGGGCTAAGGCACAGGGTCCTTTATGCGCATGCATAGAGCTGTGGTAGTAGGTTGGCATTATGCCTTCATGGATTGGAGGTAGATGTGACCTGGCTGTGTAAGTCAGCATTTTCTCAGAGCTGGGAAGTGAGGCTGAGGGCTGTGTGCATGTGCGGTTTTAGGACTGCTGTAAAGTGCGGTTCCCAGAGCTGAATGACATGATTAGGGGCCTGTGCGCATGTGTGGGCCTGGGAGTGCTGTAAACAGATGCGCAGAGCTCAGTGGCGGGCGGAGAGAAGCTGTGTGACACTATGGGCAGGGGGATAGGGGTAGTCCAGGTACAGAGGTTAGTACCTGTAGCCTTTATGTGCTGACAACAGCCGGCAGGGAACAGGAAGGGGGAGGTAGTGCTCAGGAGGGGTGTAAGAGAGGTGGGTTGGGCTGTACTTGGGGTGTGGGTGTGAGGCACGTGTCTGCACTGGGAGCTGGTGTGATAGGGGCATCTGGAGCACAGGGAATGGGAATGGGTGATGGGGTTCTTGTGCATGGGGTGAGTTGCCAGTCACAGGGCTGTGCTGGTGAGGGTAATGTGTCCAAGGAACACAGCCTGGCTTACTTCCTAGTCCCGGGCTCCTGTCTGTGTGCTCCCACAGGCTCTACAGCTCTGTGCCTCCATGCCAGGCTCCAGATTTCTTCTTCTGAGTTCCTCGGCCTCTGCAACGTGGATTGCCCCATGTGGTGCAGAAGGCTCTTCCAGGTCAGCCATACTCCTGAATCACTGCCTCAGTCACCCTCTTCTAACTTTTCTGTGGAGCAGGGCTTATCTCGAGCAGCTCTATTCAGCCATTCCCAGAAGTCTTGCCAGTGTCCTTTCTATTGCTATACCATTTTGTTCATATATCTGATCACATACCTTAAGGTAGATTTTATGTATGTCATTTTCATACAACTATAAGTTCCAGCATTTTCGCTAGTGAAATTATTCCACAAATATCCACTGAACACCTATTATATATAGGTTCTTAGCATTAAGCATTTCTTAGGATGTGAAGACCTAAAATGTGAGTTATATTTCACTATGATCTTGAGCAGCACACCTAATGTACCTGTGCTTTAACTTTCATACTTATTTTATCAGAGTAATGTCACCTTCTCATGATGTTACTATGAGGGTGAATGCAATTCAATAAATAATTACAGAAGAAACAATTAACATGTGCCCAGTGTTAATTCTAAGAATAGAAAAGCAAATGAGACACAATCTAAACATTTCTGAAATTGTCAAGATAACAGGTAAAATTGTTGTCATAAAGCAATAATTACTACTACATACAAAAATATGTATGACTTCCAGCATAACAGGTGAGGAGCTCTGCTGACCTATCCCTCAGTGAAACTTACAAAAACAAAACAAAACAAAATATTTAAAGCCTCTGGAAATGGTCTCAAAGGCTAACAGCCAGTGAAGAAACATCCATTCAAAAAAAAACTTGTAGACATTCTCATCAGGGACTTATATCTGACCTACAAATCAATGTAAAAAGGTAAATAATCCAGCTAAAAAAGGGCAAAGTGTGTGAGTAGGCACTTCTCCAAAGAAGAGACACAAATGGCAAGTAAGCACATGAAAAGATCCTCAGCATCATTACTCATCAGAAAAACAAAAACTCATAATGAGATACCACTACTTCCTATCCACTAAATGTAGGGTATAGAAATCAGAATCGTCATATTCTGGTGGAAATGTAAAATGGGACGTTCACTTTGGAAAACAGCCTGGCATTTCCTCCAGTGTTGAAACAGAGTTACCATATGATCCAGCAATCCCACTCCTAGCTATTATACCCAAAAGAACTAAAAACATATCCCCATACAAAAATCTGTAAACAAATGTTCATGGTAGCATCATTCATAATACCCAAATAGTAGAAACACCCCGAATATTCTTTAAGTGATGCTTGGCTAAACAAAATATGATATATCCATAAAATAGAATATAATTCAGCCAAAACAGGAAATACATACTAATACATTCTAAATAATGGATGAACCTTGAAAACATTATGCTAAGTGAAAGAAACCAGTCAAAAAAGACCATATATCATATGATTCCATTCATATGAAAGTCCAGAATAAGGAAATCTACAGGAACAGAAAGTTGCTTAACGTTAGGAAAGTTGGAGGGATACGGGAGGTAGTTAAAGCGTTTCTTTTTGAGATGATAAAAATGTTCTAAAATTAACTGTGGCAGTGGTTGCACATATCCATGCATGTACTAAAAGCCATAGATTGTATCAAAGAAAGCTGAAAGGAAAAATGATCTGGAGTCAGAGATCTTTTCTGCGTTACTCAAATCACACCACATAAGGCAGCCATCAGCTCCCTGCACAGAAAGACTGAGTCTTCTCCACTCTCCCACAGCAAATGTAAGGAACCTAAATTTTTTTTGAGACATTATATATGTGACTTTATTTTTATAATTTTGCCAACTTTAGAGAAAACTTATAGAAACATTTAGTGAAATTTTAGTAGCCTAAATATGCAGAAAATATGTTCAATTATCATAAATAAATTTTTAGAAAATAAGCAGACTTTTCTTCCCAACTCACAATTCCCCTCTCTCTTTATCTGGAAACATCTGAAGGGAGGAGTTTCTTGCCTAAAGACTTCATATTCACGAAGTTTCAGCTGAACTCCTTTTTTGGGGATGGTACTGACAAAGAAAATTTTGCCTTTTTTTCTCATGGGCTTTTGAAGAATTATATGAAATATAAGTTTAGTGAAACAAAAGGCAATCTTTATTTTACATTTTTGCATACTGTTACAGGATATTTATTAGAATTACATTGCTAAATATGTGGAGTAGGTGCTATGTAACTACACAAGTAATGGCTACTAAAAATTAACGTTCACTTTGGTAGGCAAATATCTAAATTTCATTTAACTCTAGTTTTATTCCTTCCAGTCTGTACTCCCTCTATTTCAATTCTATGTTAGACCCTAAGAGACCAAAAAAAAGTATAAAACATAATTCCTTTCCTCAAGGAGTGTGATGTATCTGGTTTGGATGATACGAAATAAACCAAGTAAAAAGGTAACTAACAAAAGCAGTAAGTAAATACCAAATAAGTGATACAGAGAATAAACATTATCTAAGATTTTGTTTTAGACTAGGATTGAACTGGGCTTTGTAAGAAGATAAGGATTTTAGTAGAGAAGAGGAACAGAGTAGGCTTTATAGACCAGGGGTAACGCGTGCTTACGTAAATGACTAGAGTCAAGAAAGTTAGAGTTTTGAGCACAGGACAAGTCATAGACTAACCTGGGGAAGAGGAGTCTTGTTTGGGAGACAGAAAAGAAGGCAAAATACTAAGTAGGTGAGGGCCATATTGTGAGAACTTTGAACTCTGAAACTGGATTTTTCCCTTTAGGCAGTGGGGAATCAGACAGGTTTTTAAATTCACTATTAAGTGACATACCTGTTTACCTGTGTCACTTAATAGTGAATCTGTTCTGCATGGATTGAAGGGGGAAAGGTAGGAAGCATGCAGAGAGAAAAATTGTGGTGGTCCCAGTGTGACAGGGTAGCAACGGTCATGACAGTGATTATTAAAAGGAAAGAAATTAAGTAAGTCCTAACTGACTAATGAGAAGCATAGGTTTTGAGGAATGGAATGCATCTTGCAAAGAAAGTATTTAGTCCAACATCCTCAAGGATGAAGAAAGAGATCAACATAGAAAGATAAAATGATTTAACTAAGTTACACTAACTTGTAACAAAACCATGGCTAGAACTTATATCTTTAAGATTTTTAATTTGTTATTCTTTAATGCAGTGCATGATTACATTTTTTCATCATATAGCTGTGCATTTATCATCACAATCGACTTTTTTGTGAAAAATAACATATATACAAAAATGCAATAAATTTCAAAGCACATTGCAACAATTAGTTGGAGAACAGATTTCAGACTTTGGCATGGGTTATAATTCCACAGTTTTAGGTTTTTACTTCTAGCTGCTCTAAGATACTGGAGACTAAAAAAAATATCAATATAATGATTCAGCAATCATACTCATTTGTTAAACCCTACCTTCTCTATATAACGCCACTGCTGATCTTTCTCCCACTCTTTAGGGGTATTTGGGCTATGCCTGTTCTAACTTTTTCATGTTGGAAGGGGCTGTCATATATATGGGATAAGGGGATGGAACTAGTTGATGTTCTGGAGAGGCTGGCCTCTCTGCATTTAAGGACTTATGTGGATATTGTGGGTTTCTGGAAAGTTACCATAGTGCAAGGAAGATAAATTTAATACTGGTTTTAAAGGCATTTCTTAAAGTTGTGTCATGCTGGGGACACCAGCCCAACTGGAATGTACTTGCCAGCTGGTGACACCCTGCTCTTAAGAGGGAAACCTTAAGATCTGACAGGTACTTATAGGGCAGAAGCCAATTGTGGGCCAGGAGGGCTTCTCTGGCACTGCTCCTAACAAATCACTGGTGCCATCCAAAGAACATTATATCTGACTTTTGTTTTTGCTGCCTCCCTGAGGGACTGCTCTATTGTCATAGCTATAGAGTCCTTTTTTAAAAAATGCAATTTTATTGAGGTGTATTCACACACCATCCAAAGTACATAATCACTGGCTTCCAGTATGATCACATATTTGTGCATACATCCCCATGATCAATTTTAGAACGGTTTCACTACTACAGAAAAGAAATAAAAATAAAAAATAAAACCCAAATCCTCCCATTCCACTTATCCCCCATTATTGAGTCATAGTGTTAGTGTGATACATTTCTTACTATTGATGAAAGAATATTAAAATACTACTGTTAACTATAGTCCATATTTTACAATAGATATATTTTTTCCAAATACCCCTCCTATTATTAACTCTTTATTACAGTTGTACATTTGTAACACAAAAAGGATCTCTGCCTCCAAATCATTTTTCTTTGATACTTGAAAGTCTATCATTACAGCTTTCGATCTTTGGTCTAGGACAGTTCTTCCCCCATCAAAAGGCAAATGTGTTGAGAGGGAATAATACACTAAGACATGTTCGGTCAATTACATGTTAGTGTGGACAAGATTTGATTTTTACCTGAGACAACTAGCTGAAGTTAGTGAGGAAGTGTGTACAAGGGTTAGAGAGGAAGGTGGAACAAGAAGGAGTGAAGTTCAGAACATTTAGTACTGCTAAGACCTGTAAGGAAACTCCTGAAAATGGGGTATAAATAGGGAAGATGAAAGTCAAGAAAAACAAACAGCTCTGAAATTTAACCTTGAGCAACAAAAAGTGTAGAAAATCACAAAGCTTTGTACTACTTGAAGGCTTAATTTACTTTTCTCCATCTCTGACTCCACCTTCAAAATCTACCATCAAAGTGTTTTTGAGGCTATCCTATCAAAAAAAGATTGTGGCATCTCACAAATGAGCAAATAAAGAATGCATTCAGTGGCATCAATGATCGTTTGCACATGGTTTTAAATTTCTGTGAAGATAAAAATAATCTCTTAAATTGTAAAAACAATCTTCTAGAATAAAAGCATAGCCACTGCTCCCTCACCGGCATTAACACAGCACTGTGCTTTGTTCAAACCTCCATTACAACTCTCAATCTACTCACCTGTTTGCCTCCCCACTAGCTCATAAGCATTGAGCAGGTGGGACAAACACTTGTTGAATATTTATGTGTGTTTCTTTAACACCTAACCCAGTGTAGGCAATGCCAGAAGAAAAGGATTGGGAAAAGGAGCATTAAAACGAGACTCAATATTGTATAAGTGGTAATTCTACCTGACCACAAAGAAAGCCAAAAGGACCATGCCCACAGTGTTTCTTCTTATCGTTCAGACATTCGCCTCTTTTTTTTTGCCATAAAGCATATAAATGTCTTATTATTTTATACTTTTGAGTGTCACATCCTGTTTAATAACACAGGAAACCAATCACCTACAAGGATGGTTGGTTTTGAAAAAACCAGAGCCTCTTGTATCTCATGCTAAGAAAGTGGCTCCTAATATTTTTGTACAATTTTGAAACTGTCTGAAAATCTAATGAGAACAATGGGTCCTCTTCCTAGAAAAATGCACATGTACAACATCTTGTCTCATTTTAGGAGCTAAAGAATGAAGTTCACAAACTGGGTTACAATGAAGCCTTATTAGAACTATGAATGGAAAAGGTACTAAGAACCAGGCTTTAATTTTCTCTAAAAAATTAGATAATTGGACATGGTCAGTGTTTCACACCAACAACTCACATGTGAAGCACCTGGGGTTCAGGTAGGGGGATGTCTATGCAATGATACTGTGAGTCAGGATTGTATACTTTACGTGCTTTGTATGGTATGTGAATATATCTCAATAAAGTAGCAAAAAAAAAAAAGAAAAAACCACCATAGAATTGTACACTTTAAGTGAGTAAACTGTATTATATGTGAATTATATGCCAACAAAGCTATTAAAGTAGCATGCAAACAAAGAATAATTTCCTTTGGGGGCATTTACAGAAAGGTACCAAGGAGGGGTGACATTTGTGCTAAGAATATTTTTATTGTTCACTGTCTTTAAAAATGAGAAAATAAAATATAACAATAATTAACCAGAATAGTACATTCCCTGAGCATGCTGGTCTTGCAATTATAGACTTCTATATAAAGAAGTTCATAAATTAGAAGTTGTTAAACAGTGTTAAATACAATCACAGGCAAACAAGCAAACACTAGTAGTCATTTGTATTATATAAGAACCTTCATGGCATTAAGTAACTATCATAAAAGACAACATATAGTGGATTTTGAATTAAGGAACTCCAATTATTAGAAAACTCTGAATTGGATGGATAGCAAAGAAAACAACAAACAAAAACAAAGACAGCAAGATGGATAAAAATAGATATTCCATGGCAAGTGTAAGAAATCTTGGTATAAACACTGTTAAAATGAAAATGTAAATATGAAAGAAATAAATGTAGACAGTCACTTTGAATACACTTGCAGCAGTTTATTATCAAGCAAAAAGAAATAACTATGGGCAAAAAAGCCAAAACTCTGGATATCATGAAACTGTAGCATAATAAAAATGAGAAGTGTTCTTCAGCTAGGTTAGTCATAAAGCTTTTCTGATTCTAAATTTCTGACATGAACAATAACGGTGCACATCCAATGACCAGAGCCGATCTTATAATCATCAGGAAATACTTCTGAGAGAAGACATTTGTGAGATTTGAAAGATATTATTTTAAAGACAATGTTTCAATATTCTACACATAGTATCATTTCTGGAATAATTATATTTTACATTCAGGCACATTAAATGTTTAGTGAAGAAGTTGTTAATTTTATAGACTTAGTCCAAAAACATACATTTTTCTACAGACTTTGTAAATTAATGGAGGCAGCTTATTTCAAACAAGTTGAATTTTACAGCAAAGAGCTGTATGATTTGCTTGCCGTTTTAATTTTTTGGAATTATGTATTTAATTTAATTATGTATGTGAATGAACCTGTGCTACATTTGGTGAGGCAAAATAAGCCAGAAACAAAAGAGCAAATATCATATGGTCTCATTTAGAAAATACTTTTAAGAAAACAGGGGCCTAGATTGTAAGCTCTTAGAGCTAGCAGTCACATTTAGTCCAGAGTGGTAATTATTATTTCTGGATTTTGAGAGGTGGTTTTATATACGTATATCTGGTATTCAGAGATAAGAATGAAGCCGATCAGGTTGGGATTAAGGTAATTCAGAACACAAGGGTAAGGCAGACATTGTTTTTATTTTAGAACCTCATCTACTCTTTGAAACCAAGAAAGGAAGGTTTATTTTATTCAGAACCTAAATATTCTATAGCATATAATCTAATTCAACCTCCCTGAAAAAACCACTTAAACAATCTAAATACAGGAAGCCCAGAATCAAAATGGGAGCCTTCATCCCTGTATAGCTTAATATAATGCCTGGATAAATCCCAGAGTATATTAAGCAGAAAATCAAAAAGCATTGGCAAAGTACCTTGAGGGATGGGAGAAAAAATATGAAACTATTAAACTTTATCACTGGGGAAACCCCTATCAATAGGCCAAGTCCTAGATCTTGAGGCTTGCTCTTGTGAAGCTTATGTATGCAGTAGAGAAGCTTAGCCTACCTATAATTATGGCTAAGAGTTACTTCTGGAGGACCTCTTACGTCGCTCAGATGTGGCCTCTCTCTCCTTAACCTCAACTTTACAAGTGAAATCATTGCCTTCCTCCCTACGGGGGACATGAAATCCAGGGTTGAAAGTCTCCCTGGCAGTATGGGAGATGACTCCCAGAGATGAGCCTGGCTCTGGTACCATGTGTTCAACAATGCCATCCTGACCAAAAGGGGGAAAAGAAGAGTAATAGATAAGGTGTCAGTGGCTGAGAAAATTTGAATAGAGTTGAGAGACTATTCTGGAGGTCACTCTTACACGTGCTTCAATTAGACACTGCTACCATCATAGCTTGCCAACCCCCAACCAAAACCATTGCAGCCAATCCTAAAGAACACCTAGGACAATACATAAGATCCTACAAAGGTTTCATGCACTAGGATAACTTTCCAGAAACCTACCACCTCCAGATGGGTCTCTGGATCAGATAAGCCCTGAAAACCCTCTTCAGAATATCAACTAGTTCCATCCCTCCTCCAATATATATTTTTTTGGCATGGGCAGGCTCCAGGAATCGAACCCAGGTCTCTGGCATGACAGGCGAGAATTCTGCCACTGAGCCACCGTTGCACCACCCCCCCTTCCCATATTAACAACAGCCCTTTCCAATGTGAAAAAGTAGAATGGGCAAGCCCAAATACCCCTAAAGAGTGGGAGAAATATCAAAGGTGATGTTGGAGTTATACAGAGAAGGTTGGATTTAACAAGTGAGTATGATTACTGAATTATCATACTGGTATTTCTTTTAGTATCCAGTATCTTAGAGCAGGTAGAGGTAAAAACCTAAAATTGTGGAATCATAATCCATATCAAAGTCTGAAATCTGTTCTATAACTAATTGTTGCGATGTGCTTTGAAATTTATTGCATTTCTGTACATATATTATTTTTCACAAAAAAGAAATAAAAGTCGATTGTGATGATAAATGCACAGCTATATGATGATATTATGAACGATTCATTGTATTCTGGATGATTATATGGTATGTGAATATATATCAATTAAAAAATAATTAAACAATTGCTCGGTGGGAGCATTTTGATTGTTTCCATGAAGATGTGACCCACCCAATTGTGGGTGGTAACTTTTGATTAGATGATTTCCATGGAGGTGTCTCCACCCACCGAAGGCGGAGTTGCTTGCTGGAATCCTTTAAAAGAGGAAACATTTTGGAGAGAGCCCCTTTTGGTAAAGCCACATGAAAGCCAGCAGACACCACCATGTTCGCCACGTGCCCTCCCAGCTGAGAGAGAAATGTTGAATGTCGTTGGCCTTCTTGAACCAAGGTATCTTTCCCCGGATGTCTTAGATCGGACATTTCTATACACTCAACTGGGACATTTTCTCAGTCTTAGAACTGTAAACTAGCAACTTATTAAATTCCCCTGTTAAAAATCATTCTGTTTCTGGTATATTGCATTCTGGCAGCTAGCAAACTAGAACAACTAGCATCAGCCTAAGATAGGGTTCTATAACTGTCAGGGGATTAATGTGATTATCAGAGTTGAATGCCAAATTAAAAATATGGATGAGGATTCAAGTGTTTCTTGCATTCTCTAAAATAACTTCTATGATATGCAATTTGGGCTCACTAAAGGTTTTAATTGTTGCACTAATATATTATTCCCTTCTGAGTTCTCACTGAACACCTCCCAAAGCTGAAATTTCTGATATTTGATAAGTTTCTGCATTAACTGTTATACATTTCATGGTTAGGGACACGTGTCAACTTGGCTGAGTTGTGGTACCTGTTTATCTGATTGGGCAAGTGCTGGCCTGTCTGTTGCAATGAGGACATTTCATAGGATCAGGTCATGATCATGTCAGCTGATCCACAGCTGATTCCATTTGTAATCAGCCAAAGGGAAGTGTCTTCTGCAATTAGTGATGCTAAATCTAATCATGGGAAGCCTTTTAAGGAGGACTCAGAGGAGACAGGTTCCATTCCTGCTTCAGCTGGTGAGCCTCTCCTGTGGAGTTCATCCAGACCCTCCATCGGAGTCGTTGGCTTCGCAGCCTGCCCTGTGGATTTTGGACTCTGCATTCCTGCGGTCACGTGAGACACTTCTATAAATTTTATATTTGCAAGTGTTCCCTGTTGATTCTGTTTCTCTAGAGAACCCTAACTAATACAATTTCTTACACTAATAAATTCTCCTTTTGTGGGTTTCATTTGAATAAAAGACTAGAACATTTCGTACATTATTGCAAAGATAATCTTTCTAATGTTGCTTATCAATATTGAATTAAAATTTGTATTCATATTGGGAAGGTTTTCCCACCAAAAAAAAAGTTAAACAAACAAAGAAAGTGGAGTTATAAAAGAGAAGTAGGATTTAACAAATGAGCATACCTCATGAATAATTAACACTGATATTTCTTCCAGTCTCCAGTGTCTTAGAGCAGCTAGAAGGAAAAGCCTAAAGTTGTGGAACTGTAACCCATATCAAATTCTGAAATCTGTTCTGTAATTGTGGTGTTTTGAAATTTATTGCTTTTAGATATATATTTTTTTCACAATAAAAAAAGTTGGAATATAAATAAAAACAAAATGAAACATTACAATGAGTAGAAAATAACTCTCCCACAAACAGCAATTCCTCAGTTTTCCTCCACTTTGCTGCCAGTTTCATATGTATTCTTACCAAATTTCCACTCCTATTTCTATTTGTTTCTTACCTCCATTCTGATTCCCTCACCTGGCAGTTTATGTGCCCAGATAATACATATACACTGAAACGACACACCCTAGATTTTCTACAACAGTCCAAACTTCTGTTCTCTTTGTCAAACCAAATTTGACATTTGCCCTCGCTTTTATAAAAGATCTATACTGTTTATTTTTTTGCATAGTAACATTCAGCATTTCCTAACTGGAAAGCAAAATATATCATCTGAAACCTAGATTAGAAAACATTTTTAAAATGAAATTTCACTAGTTGGAAAAACCAAAGATGTTATACTATTCAAGCTGTTTTAAAATATATGGGAATAGAGGGAAATAAGTTTTTCTCATATACTATAAACAATGCAAAATATATAACGAAATACTTAAAAAACTGTAGACTTCTAACCAGTGTTCAATACTTTTTCCTTTCCATACACCTACAAAAAAAAAAACTATTCTTCTAGTTAAAAGAGTGAACATTAAAATTAGGCTAAATGAATACAAATTAATATGCTATTTTTAACCAAAATAAAGACAATTTAGAGAAAGAATACATTAATGTCAGCTCAGATAGTTTAAATTCCCTTATTTGTAGGTGAAACATGGTCCTTCAGAAATGGAAGGCAATTTCATCAACTGGTTTAAAAATAACAATGAAATAAAGAACAGCACAAACAAGACTACCTTGGCCTCTGGCTTCTTTCAACATAGAAATAAAAAGGAGAAAGTAAGCCAGCATATATACAGTAAAGAAACTTCCACTTTAATAAATCATTTTTTTCAGGAAAAGAAGTCTGTAAAATCTGTGATTTAGCTTTAGGTGAATAAAATGAACAGCAATTGATTTTGTACCTAGGGAGTGATTCTTCTTCCACCAGTTATAAATCTATCTGTTAAATGTCAGTAGAATAGGGTGGGTGGTCTCATGCTTTGAATAATTTATTTGTACATTTAAGATTTAGGATGTATTTACAATCTTACACCCATATTTTCAGGTGGGTAATTTGGGTACTTTGCATTTGCAAAATGAGCCCAGCCTGGTATGGGAACATATAGGAGGGGCACCAAACTCAGACTTGGGAGAAAAAAAGGGGTATCAGAGATGGAACCTCCACAAGAAAGCAATGTTTAAGGTGAGACATATGAAAAAGGTAGAAATAGGTTAGATGTATGAAAAGAAAGTTATAGACAGAGGACAGTGTATATTTCTATCAATGAGATGGATAACCCCAACAATGATCAATTTACAGCATAGAATTCTAGAGAGTATTCTCTAACTTGGTCTACAAAGTGGATCATTTTGAAAATAAAAACTTTTTAAAATAATGGTAACCTTGGAATTTTGTGACCATGTTAAGAAAGTAATAGACAAAGTAAAAACCATTTACAATATCTATTTTTATACAATAAATGTCATGGTATTTTTAAGTCTTTACACAAAAGGACCTTTCAAAAATACATATCATTAGATT
This sequence comes from Myrmecophaga tridactyla, assembly GCA_004026745.1. Classification (NCBI taxonomy): domain Eukaryota; kingdom Metazoa; phylum Chordata; class Mammalia; order Pilosa; family Myrmecophagidae; genus Myrmecophaga; species Myrmecophaga tridactyla. Next base: position 23,147 of record PVIY010020244.1, on the reverse strand, counting down.
ATTCTGTCATGATGAGATAATTGTCTTAGATTTAAGACCCAAAAGATATGAATAAATAGGACATACTGAGTGACTATTAATTTTATATTGACAGAAAGTCACAAAAAAAATAAACAAACTAGTTTTATGAGGATTCCCAGGTATCCTTTAACCAGTTTCACCTAAAGGTAACATACAATGTAACAATAGTCTATTATCAAATCCAGGAACTTGACATTGGCACAGTACTATAGAGCCTAATCAAATTATACTAGTTTTAACATGCACATTAATGTGCATGCACATGTTCTATGAAATTTTATCAGTTGTACGGATTCATGTACGCTCTACAACAGATTCAGAATGTGTTTCCATCACCAGAAAGAAGCTCCCTCACACAACCCCTTTATAGTCACATCTATAATCGTTTCCCCATTATCACTAACCTGGCAACTACTGGTCTGTTTTCTATGACTGTTATGTCATTGCAAAAATATTAAAAAATTGGAATCATACTCTACATAACTGTTTGGAGATTGGCTGTTTTCACTCAGTATAACCTTGAGATCCATCTAAGTTGTGTGTAATAATACTCTGTTCCTTTGTAAAGCAGAGCAGCATTCCATTATCAGATGCATCACGGGCTGGTTTATCATACACTTGGAAGGATATTTGGGTTGTCTCCAATTTCGGGCAATTACAAATAAAGCTCCTTTAATATCTGTGTAATAGGCTTTTGTGAACCTAAATACCCAAGGATGTGATGCTGGGTTGTATGGTAGATTTATGTCTAATTTTATAAGAATAGTCTGTTTTCCAGAGTGACTGTACCATTTTACATTCTCACCAGCAATGTCTGAGAGATCCAGTCAATCCATATCCTCACCAGCACTCACTATTGTCAGTGTTGGATTGGTTTTTTTTTTAGCTATTTGAATATGTATGAAGTAATATTTCATTGTGGTTTTAATTTGCACTTTTTGATGGCTAATGATTTTGACAAGGCCTTATGTGGTTATTCGCCATCTTATATACCTTCTTTCGACACTTAGCATTTTTAAAAATATAATCTGAAAAAGGAAATGACTGCATTCACTAAGCTCTTCTAGATAATTAAATAGTAAGATAATGAGGATAAATATACAGTAATCTAATGAGGCTTTTTGAATAAAAAGTTGAGACATACATAGGCATAGATAATGTAATTTAATTTATTTAGAAAAAATCATTATAGGAATGATTTGATTAAAGCTATTTCTTATGACAACACAGGAAAGGCACTCAAGAACCACAGGAGATACAGCAGATACAGTCAGTGCCTCTCCCATACCCTCTGGCCCCAACCATTTCTCCTTGCTCCAAATTTCATCCAACAGCAAAGATCTGCACCTCTACATCTGAGGGCTTCTCCCCTGAACTGCTAAATGCTGCTATGCCTTCCACACATACCAGATAGGGAATTAATTTCCTCTAGATGACAGTTCATAACTAATAACAGGAAATATACCCACTCTCCTACATTTCAGGTTAGTTGATTCTAACCAATTTTTATATTAATTTCCCCAGAATTTCTCCATAGAATAAAGCTCCAGAAACTTAATATGGTGGTTGGCTTAATAACTTTATTAACTGCACTACCTTCCCTGTATTATTTCTTGACACCCTTGCCAGTGTTTCCTACAACTCCTAAATGGGTTACTTGTTCTAAAATTCCTGCCCAGGTTATTTCACTGGGGAAACCACCCAACATAAAAAAAATTCTCCGTAAAAATAAAAATATTTGGAAAATAATAACCAGTGATAATGAGATGTATATATCTTCCTTTCTCTACTATTTACTTTTTTCTAATTTGTAAATTAACAGTATTTTCCTCTGCATATTAAAAACATCATTTCTAATATGCCCATTACAATAAAATTCAATAGAGAAAAATTATATATGTCTATGAATATAAATGTTATAGTGAGCACAAAACACAAACACATGAAAGCATACTATAAAGTTATAATAATTAGGACAGCACAACATTGGAGAAAGAATAGACATGTAGATTGATAGAACAGAATATAGACTCCAGAAATATTTTACACAATTTATTTTGGAGAAAAGTACAAAGGCAATTAAAAGGACTAAAGGGGGAAAAAGGCTTTAAGAAAGGATAGAGGAACAACTTGACATCTGTATGCCAAAGCAAAGAAAAAAATAAAGGACCTCTCTTCTACACCTCACCCCATATGTGAACATTACCTCAAAATGGATCAGAGACCTAAATGTTGAGAGTAAAAGTATAAAATTTCTGGAAGAAAACCCAGAACCCACCCCCCCCACACACAAAATCAACAAATGGTGCTGCAATAAGGGGACAGTCACATGGCTAAAGAATGAAATGTGATCCCCCACCATATAGCATACAAAAAAAAATTCTAGGCCCTTCACATAAGAATATATACAGATAGCAAATAAGAAGAAAATGTGCTCAACATCATTAGGAAAGGGTAAACTAAAACAAAGAGATACAATGGATAAAATAACAAAAACTGACAATATCAAGTGCTGACAAGGATGCTGAGACCTGAAATTCCCACACACTGCTGGTAGGAATGCAAAATGGTACAGCCCCTGTGGGAAAGAGTTTGGCAGTTTCTTATGAAATTAAATATACACTTACCCTATGACCTAGCAATCTCATTCCTAATAAATGAAAATTTATGTTAAATCAAAAATGTATCCACAAATGTATACAGTATAGTGGCTTCCTTCACAAATAACAAAAACTGCATACAATCCAAAGGTTTCTCTAGTTGGGACTGGATACCAAAATGATGGAATACTACTCAATGATAAAATGAAACAAACAATGATATACAATTAAATGGATGAATTGCAGATGCCTTTACGCCACCTGAAAGCAGCCAGACTCAAAAAAGCAGTGTACCTAATGATTTCATTTATATGAAACTGTAGAAAAGGCAAAACTATAGGGACAGAAAACGATGGAGTACTGAATTTGATTTTACCATATTTAAAAGTGTCTAAGTTGAAAAAAAAATGTATAAGTTGGCTTGCTACTATTTCACGGAAGCTGGCAAAAACATGAAACTCTTGTCAGAAACAAAGGGCTTTATTACTCATAGCGAGGCACAAGAACATCAGCATATTCACATCAGTTTTCCTCACCAAAAGATACATGTGGATTATGTGATATTGGCCAGATGGATGCTGTACATGCAGAAGGTTTACGTGGCAGCTGAGAGACACTGAGTTTGGGGAAACCACCAATTTTACAACAAGCAATAACTAATTCTGATCTTCATCTGGGGACAAATGTTACCTCAGCTCTCAAATTTACCAGCTGTAAAAACAACTCTAATAAATACCCCAAGAAAAAGAGAAGTCAGAGCCTTACAGTCTTGGCACACCAAGCGAAAAGGACTGTCTCTGATGACCAAAACAGAGGAGCAATTGCTAAGGGCTGAGGTACAGAAAGATATTGACTACAAAGTAGCATGTGGAAATATTTTTCAATGATGGAACTGTTTCATAGCTTGTTTGTGGTAGTGGTTACATGACTGCATGTATTTATTGCTATAATTTGTAGAAATGTACACTAAGAGATTTGACTTTACTGTAGATAAATTACACCTTAATTTAAAAATGGAAAAAAAGTAAATCTTAAAAAAAAAAAAAGATACTTAGGAACCTGTGATAACATCCCTGGTATCCCTCTCTGCATCTGTCTACTTTCAGTTGCCAACTACTTAACAATATTTCCAAGCATTCTTTTGAAGTTAAAACAATTTTCCTTTCAGATAAACAACCTATCCAAATTTATTACATCAGGACACATGGTTTCTAATTTTCAAATTTTTACAAAAATTTCTCATGAAAAAATAACAAATTGGCAAAACATAATACAGTAGAAATCAGTATAGTTTACTGTCAGCTTTCTGTTCTGTAAATTAAGATATCCAAAATACAAAAACACTTTGGCAGACTTCCCTTCACCCTCCTACCACAATATTAACTGACAAATGGGATAAATTCTGAAAATTATTAAATTGCCATTTTTCATGGGTTTCCTATTGACCAGTGATCTAAACACCCATTTTAGTTAAGAAGGCTTTTAATAGAATGCAACATCTGTTTTATGTTACATTGAAGAGAGCAAAATTCTTCTTCCCTGACTGGATTATTAATGCTCATGCCTTCTACAGAATTATATTCTTCATTTGTAGCTCCACACTGGCTCTCTTAAAGGACTACAGACCCTGTACTGTAATACATTTTCCAGCTAAATGTACAATACTATAGATACCATAATTTTAATGTGACATGCTGGTATTCCTTTTTCAAACCACAAATGCATTTTTATTCTTAATCACAAATTTAAATTTCCTGTACATTCTCACCCACTAGGCATTTTTCTTTTAAAACAGCTGAATAAAAATAGATGATTTCAATTTTTTGTAATGTCATTTTTATGGACCTCTCCTACCTAAAGTTTAGATTAAAAAAGTGAAAAGATTTATTTTTTATCCTTAAGCTTAAGCAACATTATAAAATACTTCTACTTAATAAGAAGGATATAAATTAGTTTGTGGTACATGTAAAATTATTTAAAATAATAGACTTGCATCAAATTTGAGACAGATACCTTTAACAAAGGCATTCTTCCAATGTTCAAATCTAGAATTATTTTAACATGAACATGAAGCACTCAAAATTGGACATTTCTCATCTTGTTTCTGAGATTTATACCAAGACTTATCTGAAACCACCTTAAGTTTCACTGATGAGATGAAGATAATGATGGAGTAATTGTATTTCTATTACATACAGATTTTCTTGGTGTACAATATTTTGTTCATTATGAAAGAATTCTAACAAAATTGAGACAAACCACATCATTACTGATGACTCTCAATTAGTTTTTCAGTTCATTTCTCTTGCCTCACTCTAAAAAAACTACATATGGTTTAAACCACTCGTACTTTTTACTTTGTGCCAATGCTCAAACCAATCTTTCTTGTGTTGAAAACATTCCCATGAATAATTATAAGTGTCTCCAAAAAGACCAGATGGTAATATACTCTAGAGCAGATCTTGAAGTGAACCATAAATTTATATTTTCATAGTCTCATCATCATAATACCATTCTTTATGCTACGCCACTAAAAAAATTGGTGATAGAAGCAATATGAGTATATTGTGTAGTTAAAAAGATATACAGTTACGTTAGGGTCTTTCGTAACTACACACGTAGCTCCAAACACATCACTCATGTGATATAGCTAAGACAGTCAGCTTGATAGAATATGACATTACTAATCACGATATGTAGTGATATTTTGCATTAGCAAAACATTTCTATGTAATTAAAACTCAAGAAATATAATTTAGGTAAAGGCAGCAAATGATTTAAAGTTTAAGAAATAGAAATATGTGCTAATGTTATATAGTACTGCCAACAATTTTATTTTGTTATTCTTCTGGGATATATAATTAAATTATTCTGGCCTTGCTATTTGAATTGCAGTAAAATGACTTGTATAATCATTCATCACTCTATTTATTTAAGAATATCATGTTCATGAGTAATAAAAATCAAAAGGGTTTTCAAAACTGGAAGCATGATTGAAAACTCCCAAAACACACTGTAGTATCTAAAATTAAATTTGGCCATTTCCTTGCATCTGTAAACAATAAAACATAGCGAAAGAGTGGCTTATTTATGTACTTTTAGACATAAGGTTCAATAGTGATGCAAAATATCACTCATATATTCTTCAGCATTAAATTATTCTTACAGTTCAATACTATGAATGTATAAAATTGCATAGCAATGGAAGAATGGGGGAGAAAAGAAAGAATAAAAACAAAAGGAGAGAAAAGTTTAAATAAAAACAGGAGGGCAGGCCACGGTGGCTCAGTGGCAGAGTTCTCATCTGCCATGTTGGAGACCCAGGTTTGATTCCCAGTGCCTACCCATGTAAAAAAATAAAAATAAAAAAAAACAATGACAGGAAATACAAATGGGGAAAGGGAACAGACTGCAGGATCTCTGTATCCTGTGAATATCCTCCTTTGCATATTGGCACTGGACTTGTTTTGAGATTCACAGGTCCACAGTAAGAAGAGAATTTTTTGCACCTGTTTAAGGTGATGCTTGAAGTTGCCAAGTTGACAAGGGGTGGACATGTGGTAGTTAGATTAAGTTGTCAACTTGGCCAGGTGAGCGTACCTAGTTTTGTTGCTGCGGACATGAGCCAATGGTACGTGAACCTCATCTGTTGCTGATTTACATCTGCAGTCAGCTAGGAGGCGTGCCTGCTGCAATGAAGGAAGTTTGACTTAATTGGCTGGTGCTTAAATGAGAGAACGCAATGTAGCACAGCCTAAGCAGCTCAGCATTCCTCATCTCAGCAGCTGCCCCTCAGCCCAGGCCTTTGGAGATGCAGAAAGAAGTCACCCCGGGGAAAGTTGTTGGAACACAGGGGCCTGGAGAGAAGGCCAGTAGAGACCATCCTGTGCCTTCCCACATAAGAAAGAACCTCAGTGGAAAGTTAGCTGCCTTTCCTCTGAAGAACTAACAAAATAAATCCCCTTTTATTAAAAGCCAAAAAAAAAAAAGTTAGAAAAAAAATCTTTCCAAAAAGTATTTTATCTTTTTGAGTACTGCTGTAAAGTTGGTTTATAGTTTATATATATAAACTGTTAATTTAAGTGCTTCAAATCATTTAAAATCCAGCCATTTTATTGATTCTGTTTGTAAAAGTTCTTCACTTCATTCTATCGGGTATGCTACAATAGAATCAACAAGCATAGTGTTAATTTTATTTCCTTATTTCTTGTTTTATATTTTAAACTTTCTCTTATCTGAGTTGGCTATCAATGTCAGTACAGTTTTTAAAGGCAATGATAATGAAAATTCTTGTCTAGTATGTATCCACTAAGTAAAATGCTAGAATAGGGGCTAAGAAAATAATGTGTTAAGAAAGTATACATCTGTTATCATGAATGGATGATTTTCCAGCACCAACAAAGATCCCATTTTGGCTTTTGTTTCATTGATGTGAGTCCAAAATAATAGACTTTTCTAACATTGAACCATCTGTGCATTTCCAGAATTGATACAAATTGGTCATCATCTATTAGTAATGTGCTAACGGCTTCTGTTTTGAAATATTTGAGATTTTTTTATAACAACAGTCATAAGTAGTATTAATCTGTAGTTTTCTTTTAGTTTTATGCTATCTTGTTCTTCATTCTACTGTCTTTGCTCGGTTATGGCATGCCAGTGAGATGCCCGTTTCTTAAAAAAGAATCTAGAGTTGTTTTTGTTTTTTTTTAACCTATGATTCAGAATGGTTTAGAATTATCTTTGGAATTATCAGGACCTTATAAGGTTTGGCGTATTTTCCCAGTGAAACCACGTAGGACTATGCTCTTGGAGGAGGAAGCTCTTTGACAATCTACTCTATTGTATAGGCAAAGCATTCATTCACTCAGATTTTCTATCTCTTTTAAAATGAATTTGAAAAATGTATTTCTCTTGGAAAATAATTCATTCCATAAAGTAATGCATTTCATCCAGAGAATGTAAGACATTGTTTTTCACATATCATATTAGTAAACACACTCAGATTGAGCATATGAATCAGTGAGGACATGTTAAACAGACCAATACATTTAGTTCTGGTAGAAGCGAAAGTTGGTAAAACCTTCATGTGGTGAAATCTGGCAACTTCTATAGAAACTTACGATGACTGTGCCCTTGGAGCCAGTGTCGGGGATTGAATCACGTCCTCCACAAAGAGCATATTCAGGTTCTAACCCCTGTTCCATGGGATGAACCCATATATAAATAGGACTTCTGAAGATGTTATTAGTTCAGGTAAGCTCAAACTGAATGAGGGTGGGCCTTAATGCAATATGGCTGAAGTCGTGACAAGCAAAGGAAATTTGGTATAAAGAAAAGAGGAGCAGCCAGAAGCTGGAGTCAATAAACTTGGAAGAGAAAGACGATTCCACCATGTGCATTGCCATGTGACAGAAAAGGCAAGGATTACTGGCATCTAGCCTCAGAACACCAGTTTTCAGGGAGAAAGCATCACCATCTGATGCCTCTGGTTTGGACCTCTCTTAGCCACAAAACCATAAGCCAATAAATTCCCACTGTTTAAGTCGACTCATTGTAAAAAAAACACTCATTGTGTTTGTTTTAGCAGCCAGGAAATTAATAAAGCTAGCAATTCTACTTCTAGGAATTTATTACACAGATATACAGGTAGAAAATGACATGTATAGTAAGGTTCTCAATGAAGCATCTTTATAAATCACCCAAATGTCCAATAGGGGATTCACTGAACAAATATATAATAGAATGACAATTAGAGAATAGAATGGACTATTATTGCCATTAAAAGGAATTAGCCGAATCCATTTCATACTGATGTGGAACAATCTCCAAGATATACTATTAACACATAAAAACTCAAGGCACAAAACTGTGTATATAGTATGCTAACATATGCATAAAACGTACATTTTAATAGGGATGGACATAATTGTAAAGGAACAGAGTATGTCTATAAGGATACACAGGAAACTGTGTTACAGGGATATCTAGTGAAGTGAACTGGGTATGTGTAGTATAGAGATAAGAAAAGAATTCTATTTCGTATTATATATTTTATTCTACATTATGAATTTTGGACTATATGCCTATTAGTTATCTGTACAGCATAGTTGCTTAAAACAACAAAAAACACCTCATACAGTTTTTGTATCTTAGAAATCTAGGAGAAGCTTAGCTGAGCAATCCTGGATTAGGTAATCTCATAAAACTGCAGGAATAAACTGGCCAGGATTCCAATCACGTGAAGATTTTATTTGGGCTGGCTCATTCATATGGCTGACATGTTGGGGTGAGTTAGTGGCAGAAATGTTTAATTCCTCACCATGTTGGGCCCTCCATAGGTTGATGAGTGTCTTTATGTTACAGAAGTTGAATTCACCATTATGGATGTTTCCTTACTTTTCTTGTTTCTACAAGAAAATAAGTAGAAGCAATGCCTTACAAGATCTAGCTTCAGAAAGCACACCATCATTGCCCAAAATGCTATTTATCAGAAGCAAGTCATTAAGTCTGGCTCATATTCAAGAGTAGGAAAATGAGGCTTCCCCTTTAAATGGAGGAGTGTCTAAGACTTTGTAGGCATACTTCTTAAAAAAACAAAGTGTGTAGTTTATATTTTAAAAATACAAAAATTAATTCAATTCTGTAGAAGATGAACTGTCATCACTAATCAAAAGGATAATGGAGAGTATTAGTAGATAACACACTTGAATGCAGGATGAACATTTGCTGACATCTCATAAAGACTCCTAACATGCATCTTGAGGTCACAATAGTTACAGCAGAAACTCAAGGAATATACAACTAAAAATTCAGAAGTACCTGAGAATTTAGAAGGTACTTCAGAAGTACCTGAGAATACTAATACTATTATCAAATGAAACTACTTTTATCCAATGCAATTTATCACTATGTATTATTTACTTCATATGCACATTTTATAAAAATACTGTGAAATTAACCACAAATCATTAATGATTATGATGATGATTATGAAATACAATTAGAATTATCACAATGTTTTTGTGTGTCAGCCCTTTATCTACTAGTACATACTATCCATACCCTTATTTTATGGTGTACAAATAAGCAAAGTGAAGCACAGAACAATTGAGCAAACCTGCCCAAGGTACAGCAAGTAAAAACTTTGCCATGTACTTCAAAATATAGGGTTCCAAGAATTGAGTAATGTTCTCAAGAAATGTGCAATCCTTAGTCTACTTTTCCTTGACTTGGAATACTGTTCCTACATTATTTTTCCTAAGACTGTGCTTATTTGTTTATTTATTTTTATTTTCCTAAGACTGTGTTTTAGTGACTGTGAAACTATATGACACAAATTGAGCATACTTAAAAAAAAAAAAAGCAAAACATATTTGCTCCCCCAAACTGATAAAAATTGTAGAAACTATGTAAACATACACACATAGACTCATACAAGTAAAGAAAGAGAAAGTTATCACTTTTATCTGCTTTTCAATTTTCTACCATGTTACAATTTTAAAAATTTAAATCATTAAAACATTTTAGGAATACCACAAATATAGAGAAAATGTGTGTGAACTAAGGAGATGCTAAAGTGTAAGATCTGCCACAATTTCTCAGAGATCAGGTTTGATTGTTTGTTGAAGAACCCACAAGCAGAGCTTGCTTTTCCACCAACTATAAAGCCCCTCCAAAAGTATATCCTGTCAAATAAGAAGTGCTGTATATGCCCCAAATCCCGTACACTGTTGCAATACTACTATATTATTAAGATCCATCTCTTAGGGATTTCATGGAGATGATCAAGAATTGATACTTCCTGCTTTAAAAAAATTTACATCACTAACTATACTATTAGTGACTATCATTTTTCACATTTAGTAAAATTTTCCTCAGGGTAGGATTAAATCTAAGTATGGGGAAGGAAAAAATGACGCATTTCAAACAATTTAAAGAGGTCCTCGATGAACTTAAAATAAAAATTTATCATTTAAGGTAAAGGATGCATATATAAATTCTTTACATTTTTAGTACTTCACATACTTCAAATATTAATTTCCTATGTTTAGTAGTTATGTTAGTCTACCTGAAAACATTTTTTCATTTAATTTTTAATAGGAGAGTCAGTGACAACTGTTACATAAAGCACAAATCCACAGCATTTGATAAATAAGTAAAAATTGATATTCTTCAGAGAATTGGAAAATAATATCTAATTAATGATACATATTGTGGCACTTGTTCATGTGCATAAACGACATTCCATCTTCATAAAGGGCTGTAATTGGTATCGCTTTTATATATATCTCCGTTTTTCTTACTGTTTTGTCAGATCTCCAATTTCTAAAATTCTTATCAATTGTCATTGGTGAGAATGTAATAATCATTTCATATATAACAATATGTTACATGTGGTTAAATCACCATCTAAATACACAGATATGAAAAAGGTTAATGTAAAAAACTAGGCCAAAGAGTGTACGAGTACATAGTAGATTATGAGTGCTTCACGTGAGCAGGATTCAGGAAGGAGAGAAGAATGACAAAGGGATTATCCTAGCCTTCCTTAGGCCAATTCTTCATTTTCACTCACTACCACCTATGTATAAATGTTTACATATATGTATTTAGGACTAGACCTAACCACGGTTTATTGTCAAGAAAAGATACCTGTCTACTTTATCTTTGCAATTGTTTCACATTCCATTAACAGAATATCAGAACTTCCATTTCATAATAATAAAAAGTTAAACAAGTACATGTTTAAATAAGTTTGTAAGTTGATGTAAATATATTCTGCTAAAAATGCCAACAATGAAATGAGACTCCTAATGGATAAAGAAGTACAATTAGAAGATAGAAAGCCACTGGCTCTAGAATAGGGGAAACAATGCCTCTGAGGAGGAAAAGGAGATGAGGAACAAGGGATGGGTGGCGTCAGCATTTAGACGCCTCTGTGCAGCAATACAAAGAGCAGTAGTGAGTAAGCCAACACTTTGGCTCACTTCCTCTCAGTTAAGCGTGGGCACCAGCCCAATTGATAGATGATACACAATTATAAAACAGAGTGACGTTAGCACATTATTGGGAGAACATTTAAGAGAACTGAATGGTGTGTGAATGTGGTAGAAAGGGGAAGTTTAGTGTCAAGTATGTCACTAGAAAGAAAGCTGGAGGTTAAAATATGGGAATGTATAACATAGTGAATCTTGAGATGGACAATGTCCGTGAATAACTGTACAAATATAAAAAATGATCTTTCATGCATTTCTGTTCTGGAAAAAGAAGCAAGCTAAGCCCTTCCTCTACTTTAGGCTATCTAAACCAGACCACTGGCAGGGAGAGGTTGCTGTAATTAAAGGCACTGCATCACTTTACCCTCCTGGGAAGCTGCAGGCAAACAAGTGCCACATGCTGGGCAGGATAGGAGAAGCAGAGAGTATAGAGGTGTCATAGTAAAGTGTGACAACCAGCAGGGTCTCACCCTCAGGGAAACTTGATTTTGGCTATTCTCTCCTCCTGAGATATGGGCCTGTCTAGTCTGGGAAAATCTGACTGGGATCAATCATATTTGAGGAGGCCCTCCTCAAAAAAAGGTTCCATAAAAGCAGGTAAAAAAGCAGAAAAACAAGAGCTGAAAAATTATGATCAGTTAAACAGAAGCAACAATAGAAGTCCAGAGTAAGTTCAACTGAATTTCAAAGAGCAGAGAGAGAATAAAATCATCTAACAAGAAAACCTCGGTAAAAGACTGAAAAAAACCTCCAGAATGGGGCAGCTGCCGTGGCTCAGCAGGCAGAGCTCTGACCTGCCGTGCTGGAGGTCTGGAGTTCGATCCCTGGTGCCTCCTGCCCATATGCAAATTAAAAAAAAAACCTCCAGAATGAACTAATTAAGGAAATCAAATGCTTAGACTCCAGCAAAACATAGCAATCATACTAGAAAAATTAAAGATATGGCCCAAAGAAACAAACAAAAATTTCAAATGAGATATAGTAGTTGAAACAACTAATACAGGATGTTTGAACAGACATGCAAAATTTCATCAAAAATCAAATCAACGAGTTGAGAGAAGATATGGCAAAAGAGATGAAGGATATAAAGAAGACACTGGATGAACAGAAAGAACTCAAAAGTTTGAAAAAACAAATCGCAGAACTTAAGGGAATGAAAGGCACAACAGAAGAGATGAACAAAAACAACAACAGAGACCTATACGAGCAGATTTGAAGAGGCAGAAGAAAGGGAACAGTGAACTAGAAGACGGGACGTCCGAAATGCTACAAATAAAAGAAAAGATAGGAAAAAGAATGGAACAGGGCCTCAGAGAACTGACTGACAATATGAAGCACATGAATATGTGTTATCGGTGTCCCAGAAGGGAAAAGGAAAATTTCCCAACTCTTATGAAAGACACAAAATTACAGAGCCAAAGAAGTGCAGTAAACTCCAAACAGAATAGATTCAAACAGACCTCCTCCAAAACACTTAGTAATCAGATTGTCAAATGTCAAAGACAAAAAGAGAATTCTGAAAGCATTGAGAGAAAGCAATCTATCACAAACAAGAGAAGCATGGTAAGACTATGTGTGGATTTCTCGGCAGAAACCATGGAGGAGAGAAGGCAGCAGTATGGCATACTGAAGATTCTGAAAGAGGAAAAACTGTGTACCAAGAATTCTATACCCAGCAAAACTGTCCTTCAAAAACAAGGAGAAGATTAAAATATTTTCAGTCAATCACTAACAGAAATTGTAACTAAGAGATGAGCTCTACAAGAAACACTAAGGGGAGCACTACAGGCATAGAGGAAAAGACAGGAGAGAGAAGTCTGGAGAACAGTATAGAAAAGAAGACAATCAATCAAGGCAAAAAGAGAAAAAAGTTAAGTATGAGCTACAAAATCCAAAAGACAAAATGGTAGAAGAAAGTACTGCCTTTACATTAATAACACTGAATGTTAATGAATTAAACTGCCCAATCAAGACATAGATTGGCAGAATGGATTAAAAAAAATGAAGCATCTATATGCTGTCTACAGAAGATTCACTTTAGACCCAAGGACAAAAACAGATTTAAAGTGAAAGGCTGGAAAAAGATATTTCATGCAAAGAACAACCAGAAAAGAGCAAGGGTAGCTATATTAATATCCAACAAATTAGACTTCATATGTAAAACAATTAAAAGATACAAAGAAGGACACTATGTATTAATAAAAGGAACAATTCAACAAGACATTACAATCATAAATATTTATGCATCAAGCCAGAGTTGCCCCAAAATAAATTAAACAAACACTGACAACACTGAAGTGAGAAGTACACACCTCTATAATAATAGTTGGAGATTTCAATTCATCAATGGATAGAACATCTGGACAGAGGATCAATAAGGAAACAGATTTTTGAATCCTATGATAAATGAACTAGACTTACAGACATTTATGGAACATTACACCCCACAAAGCAGGATATACATTTTTCTCAAGTGTTCATGGATCATTCTCAATGATAGACCACATGCTCGGTCAGAAAGCATTATACAAAACATTTTCTCAGATCATAATGGAATGTGATTGGAGATCAATAACAGGCAGAGGGCCAGAAAATTCACAAATATATGGAGGCTGAACCACACACTCTTAAATAAGCAGTGGGTCTAGAAAGAAATTACAAGAGCAATCAGTAAATATCTTGAGGCATATGAAAATAATAAAAACAACATATCAAAACTTATAGAAAGTAGCAAAGGTGAAAATGAGGGGGAAATTTATTGCCCTAAATGCCTATATTAAAAAAGAAAGAGCAAAAATCGAGGAATTAATTGTTCCCCATGAAGAACTAGCGAAAGAACAGCAAAATAATCCCAAAGGAAAGAAATAACAAAGATTAGAATAGAAATAAATGAAATTGACATGAAAATAATACAGAAAAATCAATGAAAACAGACAGTACTCCTTTGAGAAAATCAATAAAATCAATGGAATCTTAGCTAGGCTGACAGAGAGAGAGAGAGAGAGAGAGAGAGAGAGAATGCAAATAAATAATATCAGAAATGGAGGAGCAGACATAACCACTGACCACACAGAAATAAGAGATGTGAGGATACTATGAGCAACTATATGCTAATAAACCACACAACATAGACAAAATGGAGAACTTTCAGAAAGGCATGAACCAACATTAACTGGAGAAGAAACAGAGGACCTCAATAAACCAATCACAAGTAAAGAGGCTGAATCAATCATCAAGAAGCTCTTAAAAACAACAACAACAACCAAAAACACCCCAGGACCAGATGGCTTCACATGCAAATTCTACCAAGTAGCCAAGAAAGAATTAGCACCAATCCTGCTCAAACTCTTCAAAAAATTTGAAGAGGAGGAAAGCTACCTAACTCATTCTAAGAAGCCAACATCACCCTAATACCAAAACCAGATAAAGATACTACAAGAAAAGAAAATTTCAGACTAATCTCTTTAATGAATATAGACGCAAAATCCTCAACAAAATATTTGCAAATTGAATCCAGCAGCATATTAAAAGAATTATACACCATGAACAGTGGGATTTATTCCAAGTATGCAAGAGTGGTTCAACACAAGAAAATCAATGGAATAAACCATATTAACAAGTCAAGGCGGAAAAACCACATAATCATCTCAATTAATGCAGAAACGGCATCTGACAAAATTCAACATCCTTTCTTGATGAAAACACTTCAAAGGATAGTACTAAAACGGAATTTCCTCAATATGATAAAGGAAACATATGAAAAACCCACACCTAACTGCACCCATAATGGGGGAAGATTGAAAGGTTTCCCTGTAAGATCAGGAACAAGATAAGGATGCCCACTGTCACCACTGTTACTCAACAATGTGCTGGAAGTTCTAGCCTGAGCAATTAGACAAGAAAAAGAAATAAAAGGCATCCAATTTGGAAAGGAAGAAGTAAAACTCTCTCTGTTTGCAGATGATATGTAGAAAATCCTGAAAAACCTATAGCAAAGCTACTAGAGCTAATAAATTAGTACAGCAAAGTAGCAGGGTACAAGATCAACACCGAGAATCAGTAGTGTTTCTATGTACTAGTTTGCTAGCTGCCAGAATGCAATATACCAGAAACAGAACAGCTTTTAAAAGGGGGAATTTAAGTTGCAAGTCTACAGTTCTAAGACTGTGAAAATGTCCCAATTAAAGCAAGTCTATAAAAATGTCCAAATTAAGGGACCAACATGAGGTTACTTTCACTCAAGAAAAGTTGATGAAGTTCAGAGTTTCTCTCTCAACTGGAAAAGCACATGGCAGACATGGTGATATCTGCTTGATTGAAAAATCAAGCAGACTTCTTGTTTCATGAAGCTCCCCTGGGGGCATTTTTCTTCATCTCCAAAGGTTTCTGGCTGCCTGGGTTCTCATGGCTCTGAAGCTTTTCTCTTCTAAAGGATTCCAGTAAACTAATCAATACCCACCAGGAATGGGTGGAGTCACATCTCCCTCTAATAAAAAGTTAATACCTACAATCGGGCGCATCACATCTCCATGGAGATAATCTAATCAAGTTGATTTCATTTACAATGGTGTGATGGTTAGGTTCTGGTGCCAACTTGGCCAGATGATAATGCCCAGCTTTGTAGCCAGGCAACCAATGGCCTGCCCATTGCTGAAAGGATATTTTGTGGCTGGCTGATAAGCTAGAAGAAGGGTTTATTACATCATCAGTCAGTTGACTGCAGCTGTGGCTGATAACATCTGTGACAACTAAGGGCATGTGTCTGAAAAGGAGATATCTGACCATATGAAGGTTTTTAAGGAAGAGAAGAGACTTTCACTGCTTCTTCAGCTGTAAGCTTCTCCTGTGGAGTGCCTCCAGACCCTTCATTGGAGCTGCCAGCTTAATAGCCTACCCTATAGATTTTGGACTCTTTCAGTCCCACAGTTGCATGAGACCCCTTTATAAATCTCATATTTACAGATACCTCCTTTTCATTTGTTTCTTTAGAGAATCTTGATTAATACAAATAGCAACCAAAAGAATAAAATATTTAGGAATAAATTTAACTAAGGACACAAAACACCTATAAGCAGAAAACTACAAGAAACTGCTAAAAGAAATCATGGAAGGGCAAGGTGCACCAAATAGCTGAAAATATCTTCAGAAAGAAAAATGAAGTGGAAGTCTCACATTACCTGACTTTAATGCACATTACCAAGCTGTAGTGGTCAAAACAGCATTGTACTGGCATAAAGACAGATACACCAACCAAACAATGGAATCAAATTGAGTGTTCTGAAATAGAACATCACATTTATGGACAATTGATTTTTTTTAACTTGTTTATCTTTTTTAAATTTTTTATATTGTGTAAAATAACATATATATACAAAGCAAAGAAAGAAGCAATACTTTTCAGAGCATGCATCAACACGAACTTACAGGACAGACCCCAGAATTTGTCATGGGCCACCATACCATCCTCTCAGATTTTTTCCTCTAGTTGCTCCAGAACATAGGAGGCCAGAAGGAATAAATATTTTTTATTATCACAATCGACTTTTTTTCCTTTTGTTGTGAAAAATAAATATACCAAAAAGCAATAAATTTCAAAGCACAGCACAACAATTAGTTGTAGAATAGATTTCAGAGTTTGGTATAGGTTACTGTGGTAGTTAGGTTCAGGTGTCAGCTTGACTAGGTGAAGGTGTCTAGATCTATTGCTATGGACATGAGCCAACGGTATGTGAACTTCATCTGTTCCTGATTACATATGCAGTTAGCTAGGAGGGGTGCCTGCTGCAATGAATGATGTTTGATTTAATCAGCTGGTGCTTAAATGAGAGAGCTCAATGTAGCACAGCCAAAGCAGCTCAGCATACCTCATCTCAGCACTTGCAGCTCAGCCAAGGCCTTTGGAGACGCAGAAGGGAATCACCCCGGGAAAAGGTGTTGGAACCCAGAAGCCTGGAGAGAAGGCCAGTAGAGATCGCCCTGTGCCTTCCCATGTAAGAAAGAACCTCAGTTGAAACTCTGAAGAACTATACGTTAACTAAATAAATCCCCTTTTACTGAAAGCCAATCCATCTCTGGTGCGTTGCATTCCAGCAGCTTGCAGACTAGAGCAGATTTGGGAGAAGTGGGGTGCTGCTGCAGTTTGCAAATACTAGTATGTTTTGCAAATACTAGTATGTTGGAATGGTTTTTTGGATGGATAAGGGGACGATTTTGGAGGAACCGAGAAGAGAATGATGGAGAAGTCCTGGAGTGCTTGAAGAGACTGTTGGTATAAACATAACCACTGCCAATCTGGGCAAAGGGGGATACAAAAGGGACAAATTGGAGTTTGCAGAGTAAGAACCATGGAAGCTTGAGTCTGAAGCCAAGAAATCTTGGCCAGGAGAGTGGACCTACCCATATATATGGAGAGGATGAGTCTCCCACCTCATTGCAGTGGAAGAGCTGTCCCACCTCAGTCCTTGGAAAAGGTGCAGCACACTCCTTGGGGACTGGGAAGAGCCTGGCTGCCACCACATAGAAGGGATGAGCGTGTGCCCTGGAAATGGCAGAGAGCCCAGGCGTGGCCCTGATGCCTGGAGAGGGTGGAGCCAAAAAAAAGGTGGTCTCCTCAACGTCCCCTGAGGTTGATTTGGAAAGAGGTGGGCCACTGCGTAGGCCCTGCAAAGAGTGGGACTGCCACTTCCTAAAGTTGAAGGACTTTCAGACTTTGAAATCCAATGGTGTTTACTCTGCAGGTTTTCCTTCCAATGTCTTACTATGGGTCCTGTGTCCCTCTGCATATTGGCACCAAATAACTTGTTTTGAGATTCATAGGTCCACAGCCAGAAGAGAATTTTTTACACTTTAATGTTGTTTAAGGTGATGAGCATAGTTGCCAAGTTGACAAGGGGTAAACATGTGGTAGTCACGTTCAGGTGTGAACTTTGCTTGGTGAAGGTATCTAGGTCTATTGTGGTGGACATGAGCCAACAATGTGTGAACCTCATCTGTTGCTGATTACATCTGTAGTGGGCTAGGAGGCATGCCTGCTGCAATGAATGATGTTTGATTTAATTGGCTAGTGCTTAAATGAGAGAACTCAACATAGCATAGCCCAAGCAGCTCAGCATACCTCACCTCAGCACTCGCAGCTCAGCCCAGGCCTTTGGAGATGCAGAAAGAGATCACCCCGGGGAAAGGTGTTGGAACCCAGAGGCCTGGAGAGAAGGCCAGCGGAGATCACCCTGTGCCTTCCCACATAAGAAAGAACCTCAGTTGAAAGTTAGCTGCCTTTCCTCTGAAGAACAGTATGTTAAATCAATAAATCCCCTTTTACTGAAACCCAATCCGTCTCTGGTGTGTTGGATTTGGGCAGCTAGCAAACCAGAACAGTTACAATTGCACAATTTTAGGTTTTTATTTCTAGTTCCTCTCAGATATTGGAGACTAAACTGAATATCAATTTAATGATTCCACAATCATATTCGTTTGTTAAACCCTACCTTCTCTGTATAACTCCACCCTCACCTTTGATCTTTCTATCCCACTTTCTAGGGGTATTTATGCCATGGCCATTCTAACTTTTTCATGTTGAAAGGGGCTGTCAATAATATGGGGTAGGGAGATGGAACTAGCTGATGTTCTAGAGAGGCTGGGTGCTCTATGTTTGAAGAGTTCTCTGGTCCAGGTTGTAGGTCTCTGGAAAGTTACTCTAGTGCATGGAACCTTGGTGAAATCTTATATACTGCACTAGGTGTTCTTCAGCATTGGCTGGAATGGTTTTGGTTGGGGTTTGGCAAATTATGATTGATAGGAATGTCTAACTGAGGCTTACATAAGAGCAACCTCCAGAGTAGCCTTTCAACTCTATTTGAACTCTCTCTGCCATGGATACTTTATTAGTTACATTTCTTTTCCCCCTTTTGGTCAGGATGGAATTGTTGATCCCGTGGTGCCAGGGCCAGACTCATCCCTGGGAGCCATCTCCCATATCACAGGGAGACGTTCACCCCTGGATGTCATGTCCCACGCAGGGTGGACACAACTGATCTTTGATAAGGTAGTCAAGCTATCCAACGGGGACAGAGCAGCCTCTTCAATAAACAGTATTGGAGAACTGGATATACATTATGCAAAAGAATGAAAGAGTATCCATATCTCACACCTTATACAAAAATTAACTCAAAAGGGATCAAAGGCCTAAACATTCGAGCTAGGACCATAAAACTTTTAGAAGAAAATGTAGGGAACTATCTTATAAATTTTGTGATAGGAGGTGGTTGCCTGAACCATACATCCAAAGCACAAGCAATGAAAAAAGAAAACAATAAATGGGAGTGTTCTAGTTTGCTAGCGGCTGGAATGCAATACACCAGAGACAGACTGGCTTTCAGTAAAAGGGAATTTATTTAGTTAACATATAGTTCTTCAGAGGAAAGGCAGCTAACTTTCAACTGAGGTTCCTTCTTACATGGGAAGGCACAGGGTGATCTCTGCTGGCCTTCTCTCCAGGTCTCTGGGTTCCAATAACTTTCACAGGGTGACTTCTTTCTGTATCTCCAAAGGCCTGGGCTGAGCTGCGAGTGCTGAGATGAGGTATGCTGAGCTGCTTGGGCTGTGCTACGTTGAGTTCTCTCATTTAAGCACCAGCCAATTAAATCAAACATCATTCATTGCAGCAGGCACACCCCTAGCCGACTGCAGACGTAATCTGCAACAGATGAGTTTCACATGCCACTGGCTCATGTCCACTGCAATAGAACTAGGCAGTTCACCTAGCCAAGTTGACAACTGAACCTAACTACCACAGGGAGCTCAAAATTAAACACTTTTGTGCATAAAGGAAGTCTATCAGGAAGGTAAAAAGGCAACTTATGCAATGGGAGACAATATTTGGAAACCACATACCAGATAAGGGTTTAATATTAAGAATATATAAAGAGATTCTACAACTCAAAAACAAAAAGACTGATAACCTGATTAAAAATTGGGCAAAAGACATGAACACACACTTTTCAGAAGAAATACAAATGACTAAAAGGCAGGTGAAAAGATGCTCAACATCTACTGGCTATTAGGGAACTGTACAAAATCACAATGAGCTATGATCTCACACCCACCAGAATGGCCTTTATCAAAAAAACAAAAACAGAAAACGACAAGTGCTGGAGAGGATGTGGAGAAAGAAACACATTTACCCACTGTTGGTGGGAATGTATAATGGTGTAACTACTCTAGAAGGCAGTTTGGCATTCCTCAGGAAGCTAAATATAGAATCGCCATATGATCCAGCAATCCCATTACTAGATATACATATTCAGAGGAACTGAAGGCAAGGAAACAAACGGATATTCGCATATTGAGGTTTTAGCAGCATTATTTATGACTGCCAAGAGAGGGAAACAGCCCCAATGTCCATCAATGGACGAGAGGGTAAACAAACTGTCGTAAAAACGTACGACAGATTATCACACAGCTGTAAGACAGAACAAAGTCAAAAAGCATGTAACGACATGGATGAACCTTGAGGACATTATGCTGAGTGAAATTAGCCAGAAACAAAATACAACTGCTGAACAGTCTCACCAGTTTGAACTAACATTAAGTGAACTTTGAAAGTTAAAGTTAAGGACACATGTTAGCAGCAGCTAAAAAGAAGACAGAGATTGGGCATTTAGTGCTGAAGGAGTACAGAATATGCAACAGGATTAATTGTAAAAATTCAGAAATGGATAGTACAAAACTATCTGAAGAGAGCAGTGTAATATAAGTACCCTGAATGAAGCAGAATATTAGTATGATTAAGGGAGAAAGGCTGGGGGCATATACAATACCAGAAGGAAAGATAAAGTATAAAGACTGAAATGGTATGACTAAGGAATGCCTGAAGTGGACAATGATGGTGATTAAATGTACAAATAAAAAAAAAAACATATTGTTTTTACAAATAAAAAATGGTTTTTCACGAGGAAGAACAAATGAATGTCAGCAGAGCAAGATATTGAAAATGGGATGGCAAGTTAGGATCTATAGCCAACAGTAACACTGTAATATGCTTCCACTGAATGTAACAAAGGTATTATGCCAAAACTAAATGTCAACAAGTGGGGGATATGGGAGAGGGATATGGGATCTTTTGAGGAAGAAAAGGTAATGTCTTCATATAGATTGTGGTGGCGAAGGCATGGGTATATCATTATAGGAAGAACCACTGATTTTTTTTTAACCTAGGTTGGGGATTGTATGCTGTGCACACAAAACTTTAAAAATGAACCCAAAGTTGCCTCAGATCCCTTTCTCTGTTGATGGGCTGACTCTGTGATTCTTAATTTCCTAGCTTTTCTTTAGTTTTATAACCTATGTATGAAATCCTATATAATTTATTGTTTTATTTGATTCTAAACTATTTATGGATGGAAAAATGTTGTTTTATTTTTAATTTGAAACAATCCCAAACTTAAATAAATAAAAGTACTTGTGCTCTACACACACACACACACACAAATTGAAAAGAGAAACAAGTGATGGAGAAAATATGGAGAGGGAGATGTACCTATTAACTGTTGGTAAGGAAGTTGAGACGTACAATCCCTCAGGAGAACAGTGTGGCACAGGAAGCTAGGGATGGGGCTGCCATGTGATCCTGCAACCCCACTGCTAGGTATACTCCAGGAAGAACTGAAAGTGGGAATAGAAATGGATATTTGCACACTGGTGTTTATGGAAGCAGTATTCAATGACTGAGGAATGGAAGGGAAGAACTGTGGTGAATACATACAATGGACTACTGAGTGGCTACAAGAAGGAATGAGGTTGTAAGACATGCAACCAGTGAATGAAACTTGAGGACAGTATGTTGAATGAAATATCAGAAACAAAAAGTCAAAAGTATCATACCTCACTGATATAGACTAACCATAATATACAAACTTGGAAGATTGAAGTCGAAAGCATGGGTTATCAGGCTGGGGTCTATTGTAAAGTGTCCTAGATTGTAAGCTCTTTACAATCTGGAATGGTAACTGTTATTTTAAAATTCTGAGATACTGAGCTATTCAGGTATAACCTGGTCATTCCCTGAAACTTCAGGTATTTATGTCACACATGAAACTCAGAGTTAGAGCTCTGAAGCTATGAAAGTCAGAACTACCCTATACAGCAACTGTTAAAAAAAAAAGGTGGAAAAGTGATCAGACTGACTAGAGAGATGAATGAAGCACCCAGCATCATGAGATTGAGAAAGCCTTTTTGACCAAAAGGGAGAAGAGAGAAATGAGACAAAATAATGTTTCAGTAGCTCAGAGATTTGAAACAGAGTCAAGAGGATATTCTAGAGGCTATTCTCATGCATTACATAGTTTATGCATTACATATTTTAGTTTATGGTGTATTGGATTGGCTAGAGGGAAGTACCTGAAAGTGCTGAATTATATTCCAGCAGCCTTAATTCTTGAAGACGACTGTATAACTATATAGTTTTTACAATGGGACCGTGTAACTATATAGTTTTCACAATGGGACCGTGTGATTGTGAAAACCTTATGGCTGG
>PVIY010020243.1:0-44395 GCA_004026745.1 Myrmecophaga tridactyla | reverse complement strand
CAAGTCTCCGTAGAAACCGCCGGGAAAACCCCCGTTTTGTCCCCTTTCCGCTTTTCCGGTTAGCCCAATAAGCGACTTCTGACTTGCCCGGTTTCGCGTGAGCTGGGGGCCTATTTTTCGTAATCAGAATTTGTTTATTAATGCCGCAATTGGCGCTTGGTTGGATTCAGTCCCTGCTACTGTTTCCTTTCTCTCCGCGAAGCCGCCTATGGGGGAGGGGCACCGGCCGCCGCGGCTTTGGGGAACTCACAGATCTGGCGAGTTGCCGTCGGTCTAAGCTGCTCCCGTTCTGGGCGTGCTGTGTGTTCAGTCACTATCGTGGTTCCGGGAGCTATTCTGTATTGTTTCTGGTTATCTAGTAGTTGTTCTGGAGGACGAACTAAAACGCGCACCTTGCTAAGCCGCCATCTTGGACCCCCCCCCGTAATCTCTTCTTCATTTTTGAAGGACAGTTTTGCTGTATATAGAATTCTTGGTTGGCAGTTTTCTCTTTCAGTATATTAAATATATCATACCACTCTCTTCTCACCTCCATGGTTTCTGCTGAGAAATCCTCACATAGTCTTACTGAGCTTCCTTTGTATGTCATGAATTGCTTTTCTCTTGCTGTTTCCCAAATTCTCTCCTTGACATTTGACTTTCTGATTAGTAAGTGTCTTGGAATAGATTTATTTAGATCTATTTTGTTTGGAGTGTGCTGCACTTCTTTGATCTGGAATTTTGTGTCTTTTATAAGAGATGGGAAATTTTCAGTGATTATTTCCTCCATTATTCTTTCTGCCCCTTTCCCTTCTCTTATCCTTCAGGGAAACCCATAACACATATATCTGTATACTTCATGTTATCTTTCAAGTCCCTGAAACTCTGCTCATATTTTACCATTCTATTCCATATCTCTTCTTTTGTGCATAGGATTTCAGGTGCTCTGTCCTCTAGTCCACTAGTCCTTTCTTCTGCCTCTTCAAATCTGCTGTTGTAAGTCTCCATGGTGTTTTTCATCTTTCCTATTATGCATTTCATTCCCATAAGTTCTGCCATTTGTTCTTTTTGTTTGTTTATTTTTAAGCTTTTGAGTTCTTCTTTATGGTCACCCAATATCCTTCATCTCTTTTGCCATAGCTTCCCTCAACTTGACTTGATTTTTGAATTGATGTAGCCTGTTTGTTTGAACATATTTAGTTAGTTGTTTCAACTCCTGTATCTCATTTCAAGTGTTGAAATGACTGGGCCATAACTTCATGCTTCCTAGTAGGGTTTGCAATTTTTTTGTGGTGTCTAGGCATCTGATTTTCTTGGTTAATTTATTCTAGAGATCATTTTCCCTCTTCCACCTAGGGTTTTCTTGTAGGTTGGCTTTGCTCTCTATCTGTCCTTTGGAATTCAGTTCAACTAGTACACTTCTGTTTAACTGATCAGAATTTTTCAACTCCTGTTTTTCTGATTCTTTGTGTGCATATAGGAAACCATTTTTATGAGGGGGTCTACTTAGATATGAATGACTTTAACCAGATTTTCCCAGAAAGGCAGGCCCATGTCTCAGGGGGAGGGTGTGATCAGTATCAAGTTTCCCTGAGGGTGAGCCCAGTAGGTTGTCTGTCTTTCCTATGGATCCTTTGGACCCTGTGCTTTTCCGTCCTGCCCAGCAGGTTGTGCCTGTCAGCATTTAGCTCTCCATTGGCATACAGTGTGCACACCATTGGCATACAGTGGTATATGCCACATAAGGGAGGGTGTGAGATTCTTGGTGGCAGAGCTGGTGCCTTTAATTCTCAGCAGCCCCTATTCCTGCCAGGGGCATGGTTGAGATGAGGCTAGGCGGAAGGCAAACTAAGTTTTTTTCTGATTTCCAGCTCCTGGGGTCTGAATTCTCTGAAGCAGCGCCACTACTTAACCTGCGACCCACCCCCTTTCTTTGGAGAAGATAGGCCTTCAGGGAATTATCTCCTTCCTTTGACTTGTTACTTTGACTCTCAGACCTATCTTAACTCTTCCTTGTATGGGTCAGTGCTGACAATTGAAAATGCTTAAGGCTTTCTCTAATGAGCTGCTTTACTCATTGTTGACTTAAGAACACAAAAGAGAAAAAACAATAAAAATAAAATCCCTTTTCAGAGCCAGTTCCCAGCCCCTATGATTCACCAGTAGAGAGCCAGAGTTGGTACCTGTTTCTATGTGCCTCTTTTCTTATGGCACAACACTTTTCCAGTATTCTGAGCTCAGCCAACTCCAAAACGCATCTGGGTTATTTTTCTTTACCAGCCCATTCTCCTTCCTGCTGGGAGATAGCTCAGGGTTACTTTTCTCCTTTCTCTGTGCTTGAAGCTTGTACTCAGCTATCCAAATTTGTTAACTGCAATTGGAGTTTGGTTGAGTTACCTTCTCTTGCTCCTACTAGTGGCTGCTTCTTTTTCCCATGGAAAAGTGTCTCCAGCAGCCAGCCTTGTCAGTGGGGAAGGGGCCTCCAAAGACTTGGAGCTCACTTACAGTTCTGTGCTGTGATCTTGGCCCTTCTCCGAATTCCTGACTGGTGTATGATGTATGTTCAGTAGTGAATGACCTCTAAACTTTTGTTCCAAACAGTTCCTTGGCAATTTACTACCTGCTCTAGAGGACTAACTAAATTCTATACCCCCCATGCCAACTTTATCCCCTGCCTCTCTCTGGGGCATGTATTACTGAAGGAAGAGTTTTTTGCATTAGCTTTAGACAGTAGTAATCTAATCAATTTTGCATACTACATACCTTCATTTCTTCATCTTTATGTCTCCTACTTACCTGAGACTGAGCATGTTCCAAGCCATTTTATTTACGTACCCTTAAACCTATAATTACACAAAATTCTTTAATTTTATTAGTGGCATCACTATCTAACCTTCCTAAAACAGCATCTCATCTTCAACAATTCCATCTTCCCTTTATCCTACCTCTAAAAAACATCAAATGACATGGACTTTACCTTCCTCATGTTGTGGGGCGCACCAAAAGAGAGACCACACAAGTCAAAGCAATTTGCAAGCCAATTAGGAGTCTTTATTAGCCGGCCAGCGACTGCCTCAGAAACTCAAGAAAGAGGAATCAGAGAGCAGCCCTGAGGAGTTCTCAACGGGGGACTTATAAAGGTAAAAACCACAAGTGTATCCACAGAAGCAGGAAAAAGGACATTATCTTTTTGAGCCACATCTTGGTTTGCAGCTGTAAGCAAGCAATCTTATCTACAGAAGCAGAGAAATGCCATTTGCTCTTGCACAATACATCCCATTCTTTTAGTTTCTTAACAATGATTATTGTTCAATTTTTAACTCTTGAGAACTTCCCGCCCTAATCTTGTGACTCCAGATACCTTCTTCTTGCTAGGGCCTGATTTATTGCCTGATTTATTGCTCCTGACCCCCCACACTCAAAGATTTTGAATTTCAACCTTTTCCTTTACTACTGTTTATTGTTTGTTTTTATCTTAGCACTTATCTCTCTCTCAGATTATTTTAATAAGCTGCCAAGTGTTTCCCTTGTCAATGATTTCTTCCTTTGGTCCATTATCTTCACGTTTATTAGCATTCACTTTCTAAAATACAACTTTGACCTATACGCTTTGTAGGTCTTTCAGCATCTCAAATAACTTCCTAATGTCCACAGGTTCATATCAAGTTCCTCAGCAGAGTGTTCAAGTCCCTTCCTGATAAGGCCCCTGCTTTAGTCTAATTGTATTCCTTTCACTTTCTGCCTCCTGTTTTACATCCTAGCAACATTTTACGATGCTCATTTCCCTCTTTTCACACAAATAACATACTCTTCCTTTCACTTCTTTGGAATGTTGCTTCTACTTGACTACTTGTTGAATTAATATACAGCATTTAAAATCTAACTCAAATAATAAAAATAAATTAAAATTAAACAGCTCTATATTTATCTTTCCTATGATTCCTTTTTCTCTGTACAGCCCATTCTACTCTGCTGGTATAGAGTTATTCACCCTTTTTCTGCTTCCTTTCTAGTTCAATGACAGGCTTCTATTATTTAACATAACAGGAAATGTTTTATTTATTATTTATATATCCATTTTTTTTAAAGAATATAAACTTCTCAGTGGAAGGAAACATGTCTTCCAGTCTAGTTCCATATATTGGCAACCATTTCTTGAGTTCCCATCTTCACCTAATTCTAACACCCATATCATGGTAATTCATTTCAATGCTTGGTCCATGCTGATCATTTAAGGGGACTATTTTGAGGCTATTTGAAACTATAGGTTTAAATAGTGTCTTGGTGCATCAAAGCTACTATGACAAATACCACACGAAGTGTTGGGAATCTAGAAGTCCACAATCAAGATGTCACCAGGGCCACACTTTCTCCCAGGAGTAACGTCCTAGTGATGGCAGTCCTTCATCAGGTGGCAGTCTCCTCCTGTGGCTTTCTCTGGCCTCTAATTTCTATGTTTTCTGTCTTCTTCCAGTTTCTAGTTTCTACTGACTGAGTCAGAATTCTTTCTCTGTTTAAGAGCTCCAGGAATATGGATTAAGACCCACTCTGATGCAATATGCCCACATCTTAACTCCTAATCACATCTGTAAACGTCCTCTTTCCAAATGGGTCCAACCCACAGGAATGGTGATTAAAATCAAGAACATGTCTTTTCTTAAGATACACGCTCAAATCTACTATAAGTGGTTAGACAAAATCCTGAATCACATAACACTCAATATAAAGCATAATTATCAGTAAATCAGAAGTAGTCACATATGTATCGATGTCTTGTTGGGAATGTGCTGCTGGAATCCGATGACCATAGGTGAAGTTGCAGTGGCAGAAGCAAGCATACACCAGTTGGCTCATGCCATTGCATTATTGGGAAAATTATTCTCACAATGATAAACACTTTGAATATAATTGCATTAATTCTTATTGTATTACTAGTCCTAAAATTAGTCTGTGCACTGTAAAGTAGAAATTGATTACTAACGAACTCAATGGAGTAACTTGTAGCACTGAAAACACCATCCTGCATTTTGATCTTAAATCTCTCTTAACCAAAGTAAAATAATCTCTGTCATTGCTTTCCTGTCTAAATATTTCATGAAATAAATCCTTTCAACCGTGGTGCATCAGTCATCCTTATTACCCTTCATGCTTCCTATAACTTGGATCTGAAACTTTGGCTTCAATCAACCATAGTGATTTGGGTTGATTGATTGATTATCTTCCTGAAGCAGAGAAAAGACCAATTGCACATTCAGTGTCTCTGAGTTTAAAAAGTGGTTGTTATGCCAATTAGGAAGTAGCATAAAATATGTGGATATTATAATATCCTTGGGAGTTAAGGTGGTCAATATTGATAAGGTGTTTTATATCCTCAACCTATAGCCTTCTCAATGTAATCAAGTAGGATTTTTTTCTACATTTGACCTCATACCCACACATTTATATGCAATGTTGCACACTTGAGCAAAAGCAAAAACAATAAACCCGCCAACCAACTGGATGAATTATTCCTTTGGTTCAGTTTTACTTTTGCCTATATACAGTCTAGTTTACAATACCCCTTCTTAAAATTTGGCTCAGAGTACAAAACAAAATATTCTATGAAGTAGTTAGAAAGTCCAACCATCTGATTTATTGACTATGGCATTTATATCAATACTTTCTAAAAGCACATTAGCTTTCATGGTAGCAACATGATACATTTGAGTTTCTGAGCTTAGAAGGAACAAAATGTCTAAGAATTTTTTCACATTTTACATTGAGGCATATTTCTCTAATGCTATATTTCTTCTTTTGTTCTGTGAGATTTAATATTGTTTAAAAATTATTTTTGGTGATTAAGTTCATTTCATTGGTCTTGATATGTTTTAATTCATGATCTTATTTTGTTAATTATTTAAATGTGAGAGTTGGGGAGGGAAAATGATGGAGTAGGCAAAATCTTGATTAAGGTAGCAGATGATATAGCAGATGATTTCATCATCTGAAACTGAAGTCTTTTCCTCTTGCTCCTCAGAGTTTTATCTGGTTAAAAAAAGAGGAAAATGCTGGAGAGCCAGCCTGCTCTCCCTTAGTATAGTCTGATATCACTCTGGTTTGGAGAGCATCCCCTAGGCTCACCTTAGCTCTCACATTGTTTGCTGCAGTAGGTCTCTCCATGAGTTCAAATTATAATGATGTTTAGATTTTCAAAATGCAAATAAAAATGGTGGGTGCTTGTTCTCCTTTGGTGGCTGTTGTAGGACTCTCCCACTGGAGGTGGGCAGTGGGCTCACTTACTCACTGGCAGAGAGGCTGAAATGAAAGGAATAGACTGGACTCTACCAGTCCCCCAGGCCTGCACTTTTGGACAGATTAAGGGATGGTTACATGTATAGAAAACATAAAATTTATCCTTCTAAACCTAATCATTCTGGAATGTCTTTTCTATTTAAATTGTGACTGGGTTCTTAGAAATTCAGAATCTAATGTAAGGTCTTTGAAAGTCTTCTTCCATGCCCCTCCATTTCTAAGAATTCTGAGTCACAAACACTAAAGGTCTGCATTTACTAATGTAAGTAATTTTATGCATTAGAATGTCTTTTAACTCAGTCTCATCACAATTTAATGGAAATATTTTTGAAATATAGATTTCCAGATGAAAGTCTATCTCATTGTGGCACATAAAATAGCTCACAAGATTATAGCTACACAAACTGCTGAGTCCTAACTCTAATTTTGAATTTCTAAATAGTCTGTGATGCAGATAACATGCTGTAAGATTTTAGGTGTCCCAGAAACACCTCTGTATCTGAAAGGCTGCCATTTACTATAAAATAAAAATTCTGGTTTGCAAAAAATATAGCATCGTTTTCCTATAATTAAAAATAAAGTTCTATTATGACTTTATATCATGGTATAGCTTAAACTCTCTCCACCAAGTTAGAATCCAACCTCGTTTCCCCTGGGGTTTCTTTTAAATTCTGCGGTACTTTCCCTGGAATACATCTTTCTGTCTCCTGGGCTTTGCACTAGGTGCTCCCACGCCTTCTCCTGCCCTCTGGAGTGTATCCAGCGTTCCTTTCATCTAATTTCCTCTGAACGCTGTCCTGTAGGGACAATCAGGTTCAGGACTGGGGTCCCCAGCACCCACACTGTAAACTCACTCCTTTCTGTTCTATGATTCTCTTCTTTGCTTCTCACCATTCCTAGGAAACTTTGCGGGGTTTCTGGATATTGGAAGTGTCAAGCAGAAAGCTGTGCTCCTTTTCATAATATAAATCTAAGTTTCCTTATTCTCCTGAGATACAGTCTCTTGAATTTCAGAAGTCAGGAATTGGCTTTGTTGTTTTATCTCCTTTCTGAGGTGTCAGCCCCTTCATGTGAGAAAAACAAAAAGAATGCCCTAGAGACTGTTCAAATAGGAAAATAAAACACATTGGCTCACCTATCAAAATACTACTCTGCACAGGTGCACGGTGGCTCAGTGGTAGAATGCTCACTTCCCATGTGGGAGATGTGGGTTTGGTTCCCGGACCATGCACCTCACAAAAAATGCTACGCTGATACAGATGTATTATTTATATTACATTTTTAGATAGATTAAATTAAATAATTTTATATTAACTTTGCAAAACCCAGATGTAGTCTATCAGTTCCACTGAAAACACGACATGAACTAATTGGGTTGTTGTCATTGAGTTCTTAAAGCTCTGTTTGTGACTGTCTTTTCTAGATCGAAAAGGATAGATAGCTGGGCACGTGACAAGTTGGTTTTTAAACTGCAATAACTTGATAATGTAACCAATACATTCCACTTCACTTTTGTGGTACTAAATTATGTAACATTTAAAAATATTTAATTAAGTGACTAAGCCCCTATCATTCTTACAATGGGAAATCTGGTTTTTCTCCCAGATTCTCGCACCTTAGAAATTTGTGCAAACTCTGAGAATTTAGACAGGTTCCATGAACTATTCGTAATGAATGGAGGTCACTACAGTAACCTTTTGTAGGTAAAGGTAAATCCATTGCCTTTCTGAAAGCCAGTCCCCCAACTGACAGAATTCTTTGAACTTTCCTGCTGCTCTTGATTCTTTCAGAATTGTCCACTGCTGTGGCTGCCTAATTGTGCCACTGTCTTGAAAATAAAATTGCACGTGTCATCTAAAGAATATGCCTTCTCTCCAGCTATTGCTATGGTCAATAAGGCATGACATATTACAAATACCAGCATAGTCCAGAGAGCCACATGAAGGCTGGAATGCTTGACAGGAGGAAGAAAAAAATTTTTTTTTTCTCATTTTTATCCTCATCTGTGGTGTTATATGCCAGTTAGCCAGCTTTTTCTGCTCATTTTGCCCAGGACATATATTCAATGTCAGTAAAGCTGGACCATAATCAATTTTAGTCACTGACATGCTTTGATTAGAACCAGCCATTCCCCATTTGAATCTTTGACAGCAATGAACTGTCTCCTCCTCTCTATCTCAAGGCTTAATACATTTTCCTTCTGCAAGATTCATCACTTTCCAGAGTGATTAAAATTTTTTTCAGGTCAAAAAAAGAAAGAAAAAAGTAAGACATAAAATCATTATTAATGTTTGGCTTATGGAAAAAGATCTGGCAGTTGAATCTGTAGGCCTTATATCTAACTCTAATGCTTAGGTTTTAGGAGTAAAGGAAGTGATGAAAAGTAAACACTATCCCTAAAAACAAGCTTCAGGCGGAGGATTTGGTGTAAAAGGGGCCTCTGATTTTGGTTTTAGGGAAAATGAGAGCTAAGCATTGTCATGTGATATGATTATGGGGTTATTTGAAACTTTTAGATGGAATTTATCACATGGCTTTCACATTTGAACTGGTAATTGATGACAGAGGCCATGTGACAGTAAAATTATGATCCAAGATGTCACCCCCATTGTTTCAGTTACTGGTCACATCCAGTGCTGAAGAAGTCCTTGAGGTGTGTGTGTGGGGGTGTGTGTGAGGGTGGGGGGGGTGGGCTGTGGTGTGTTTTGGTTTGCTAATGCTGCCAGAAGCCAACATAGCACAAATGCAACAGCTTTTAAAAGGGAATTTAGTTACAATTCACAGTTCCAAGGCTATAAAAATGTCCAAACTAAGGCATCCAGGCAGAGGATACCTTGATTCAGGAAAGGTTGATGGGTCTGGAACACCTCTGTCAGCTGGAAAGGCACGTGGCTGGTGTCTGCTGGTCCTTTGGCTTCTGGTTTCAAACAGCTTCCCTGGGGGTGTTTTCCTTCTGCATCTCCAAGCATCTGCATCTGCTCTAAGCTTTCTCCAAATGTTTCCACTTTTAAAAGCTTCCAGTAAACTAATCAAGGTCCACCTTGAATGGGTGGAGTCACATCTCCATCTAATCAAAAGGCCACACCCACAACTGGAGTGTCACATCTCCATGGAAACCATCCAATCAAAGCTTCCCAACCTAAACAGTAGTCTGGCCGTACAAGTTTGGATCAGGATTAAAATTTTATTTTGCTATAGCACATTTTTTGACTTATGGTTAAAATTAGATATCAAGCAATATCAAGAATTTTAGAAAGGGAAAAATATGTAACACCTTTCCAGATTTTTGCATTTGTTTATCTGACTTTGTAGAAGATAATTATGACTTTTACCTTAAAATATTCTAGTAGGAGAAGTTTGATTTATTTGCTTTATAGAGTCTGACCTCATTTTTCATAATGGAAGCCCATTATGTATTTAAAAGCTTTTCAGAAGTTTGTTTTTTTTTTTTTTTAACAATTTTTAAGAGTAGAAAACTCTAAGAACAATATGTTCTGTCAACTTACTATATTTAATTTGCAAATTTAATATATATGTATATATGCCTTGGTTCATTGCTTCTTATTAATTTGTGTGCAGAGATGCACCACTATGTAACACCATTTGGTATATATAATGAAAATCAAAAAACGTTAAGTCCCATTAGTTACAAATCATTACAGAATAGTTCAAGATATATATTTAGATATGTTTGGGTCATTTAGATTGTAACCTTATAGTGCACAATGATATTTAATCCTATAATTCATACACTGCATTATGTTATTTCATTATCATTATATATATCAAATAGATTAATTTTAAGAATCTAGAAAAGAGAGATCATTAACTTATCAAAAGGAGACAATTGCAAATTGGAGAACATTCAATGCTGAGACAAAAGTACTTCCTTTCTTTTAAGAAAGAAGCAGTTTATATAGTAAATACAAGGACACAAAGGAAAATATTATTGGTTAAGAACAAAAAAAGCAAGCCTTGTAAGGGGGTGAATGTTAACTAACAAAACTCATTTACCCTGACAGAAGTGAGAATACCCTAGCACTTGTGCAAGGCCAGAGAGCTTCAGATAACTTGTCTCACAAATAGCTTCTTTCAGGCAATGGGGCTATTTCAACATGTAAAGGAAAGTTGGCTTTTGCTTTAGACATGTACGAACAAGTTGTCTCCAGTCCCTTGCCAATTCATTTAACAATTCCCCCCTTTGGATCATTCTCTCTCTCAGAGTGTATGATCACCATGCCTGATAGTATTCATGTAATTTTAGTCTCTTGAAGAATTTTGGTTTTTTTTTTTCTTCCTTTTTTGGATTATTCCATAAGGAGTACAAATTCCATTTATCAAAAGGAAACAATTTGCAAATTGGAAAACACTCAATGCCGAGACAAAAGTACTCTTCTTCTAAGAAAGAGGCTGCTCATATAGTAAATACAAAGACAGAAAGAAGAATATTGGTTAACAAATAAAAAAAAGGAAACCTTGTAAGGGGACATCACTGTTCTCTGTCTGCATGTGAACTAACTGAGCAAGGAAAGATATGAGGCAGTTGAGAATGTACTTATTAATTCTGAAGACTCAATAGTAATGGTGCTAAATCTTGTGCAATTCTCAACTATAGTTGAAGATGCTTGAGCATCATTGTTCAATGTTTGGTGGTTTGTCTTGAGGGTGTTAGAGCAGCTGAACACATCCTTGGGATATAATCATAAATAAAATGGATGCATTAATTTAATAACTCTCTTGCACCTTCCCAATTTGCTTAAATCAACACTCGTATGTTGTTGAATCAACACTTGTAAATAATGCAAATAGAAAATATAAAACGAAAAGACCATACATTACTTGAATTAATATATGTTCCTAATTCCATGTACGATGTTATTGCAATAGCTCCTTATTTCACCGTAACCTTCTGATAACTAAAAGTCCCAATAATTATTACTACACATTGATTTCATAGAAAAACTAGTGGGTAATCACTTCTTTCCCCATGTTATATCACCTCTTTCATCCCTGAGACCACACAATTTCTGCATTTCCATGAACGCACCACCTCTGGTTTGATTTCGTTTCAGTGGAAGCTAGTGGCGCATCTCACAGAAATTTAAAGTCTATGCAATTACAGCAAGGAAATAAACTGTCCTTGAACACTAGAAAAGAAGAAAACCAAGATTATTGATGAAAGAATGTGAATATTTTATATTCTATGTGCTTTAAATTATTTGTTTAGAAATAAACTTTACTCAGCAAAGCTTCCCATCATGAGTGCATTTCAGCTTTTCATAGTCACCAGGGATGAAAACCACTGAATGGGGAGAAATGTGCAAAGGATGGTGTCTTCCTATCTGAACAAAGTGAAAGGTCAATGGCAGCAAAAGAAAGCATGAAACAAGAAATCAGCCTTTGCCTCTCCTTGCTCCCTTTAAAGTTTGTGGGCTACCTCTACTTTTCCATTTTGTCTTCCAAACACACTTTGGGCTTCCTCTCCTCTGACCAAATTGGAGTTCAAGGCATCCTACCTGCAGGGCCACAACTTGGAGTCCAGGAGTTCTGGGCTGCAGTGTTTTTAAAAGAGAAGCTGCTCCAGCAGGGAGATCTCAAAGCAAGAAAGTTGCAGTGAAAGTCTCAAGGATCATCTGATGACAGCCACTTATAAAGAAACTTAGAGGATTTCCAAGTAGGAATTTATACTGATTGGTTGACAGTTAAATTTCTTATTACTTACTTGGTGAGGCAGGTGTACATTGGTTAGCAACCAATGTACTGAAACTGGCTTATTACTAAGTATGCAAGTAATGCTCAACTGTGCTTCTATTGGGTCTTAGAAGATCCCATCCCTGTGATCAATTGCTTTGTCTTTTGGAAAGTTCCTGCCATTGCAGAGACAGGGATCACTCAACAGCACATAATGTACATGGCCAATTTAACAGTTCCCACTTTAGGTCATGTTTTCCAGTGATCTCACTGGAAACTTGACCGAAACCCTGGCCATCACTGTTGATTTCCTTTCTTGTTGGTGGTTGAAGGTAAGTTCACCGGTCATTTTACTCCACTTTTTTTCTTTTATCATTTATCTTTAATTGCAGCAAGATTTCCTGGGTGAGCTGTTCAATTATAGTTTAGACCCTTAGGATGGCGTTACTTCCTCAGCTGAGTGGATAACAGTTAACAATCCTCTCTCCAAGTCAGGGTTCTATTATTTTCTGTTTCTGGCCCAGTAGAGACAGTTCCAATTCTATTTCATTTTCCTTTTGGTTATCTCCCTTAGATCAACCCTCTATCTTAAGAGTGGTCAGGAATTTGAATAGCATCTTGAAATACCAGCTGTACAACAAGAAATTTAAAATATACAGACTGATAATTACAATTAGAAACATTAATCCAAAGTGTTTTAGTTGTCCCCATATTCTAGTGAACCAGGAAATAGGTCTTTCCAAGGAAATGTTTGAGCCTGACTGATATTATGGAATATTTAACTTGGCTGTTTAAGATATATAGGTTCCTGGGTGGGTCATGGTGGCTTAGCAGGCAGAGTTCTCACCTGCCATGCCAGAGACCCAGTTTTGATTCCTGGTGCCTGCCCATGCAAAAAAAAAAAAAAAAAAAAATTTATATAGGATATATAGGTTTCTAACTGGGAATATCTGATTAAACAAGCATCATTTTCAATTTTGACAGTCTAATTAAAACTTTGGTTTTATAACCTTATCACCACTTAGGTCCTGTTAACAGGGAAGGTATATTCTTATTATACTTACAGAAATAATTCTATTTCCATGAAAATAAGAATATTCAATAAGAGTTTCTGAATGCTGGGGAATCAGGCAGGGAGAAAAAGATAAATGTTTTAAGAGATATAGATAGCTTAAGTAAAAAGTAAAAGGTATTCCTTATATCCAGAAAAAAACCATTAAAACAGTAATAATATTCCAAACAAAATACATAATAATCCTTCATCAATTCATTCAGGCTTAATTCGTTATTTCCTGTTTTGCTTGATCTTGTGTTAGTGAGCTCATGAACCCATCAGGACCTGTGGTTTGTTCCTAAAGTTCTTTAAACAATGCCATTAGCAGCCAGAGGCTTAGGGCACCTGGCCCAGTCCTTTCCGTAGGTCTCTCCAGGGGTCCCTTTTGGTTGGAGATGAAACTGTTTTCTGGTCTTCATCTGTTTGCAAGTGTTTTCAGGAAAGCAGCAGAATAAAACAAAAAACTGTCCATGGATTCCAAAACATCTGAAGACAGAAAAATCAAAGAATGGTCATGGTTAACGTCATTACTGTTTTATAAAGGTGAAAGGTCTAATGAGATTATTATAAAATAATGCAATTGAGAAGAAAATTGGTTGTTTCTGTGACATGTAACTCATATTTGAGAATCACTAAAATTATTGCTAACATTATACTGTTGCTTAATGTTAGGCAGGTCAATGCACAGAGCATATCATGAATAGTGAAGACATTGAAAAACCTCTAATAACTTCATATAATTTCTGAACTATATATTAGTAAGCATTTTATCCATACAAATCTAACCAACAGAGGGCTAGAAAATCCCTTTTAATTTGACGACACTTCCCATGCAATGTATAATATATTTCATTTGAAATGAAAATGATATCATTTGGGTTTGATTTGAGAAGGCAAAATGTCAAAAGTTGTCAGGAGCCTTGAACACTTTGCTAAATAGGATTATGGGTGACTGTGAAATTATATTTGACTCTATTTAATCAAAGTGACAATAAAAGATTTTAAAAAGTAAATGTGAGATATAAATGATGGTAAAAAAAATTTTTTTCCTCAAAAGTGAGAAGTCTTCTTTATCTTAAACAATCAAGGGTATGATAAAGTCAATATAAAGTACAAGAAGATACTCTGGTAAAATACTTCAGGAAGAAACAAAACAAAAGTCCTTTACAACCACTTACAAAAATAGACCAATATTCCAAGAGAAATTTGTCATTTTAACAGAGAGACAAATTGTAGTTTTGCATTAGAATACCACTTGATACTAAAGCTTTAGAACATCTTAAAGATAGGCTTATCAGATCTTACCCAATTTTGACCACAATAAATAAAATTCCTTTTCTGCAAACTTTCTATAACATTCTATACCCATTCATGGTTTTGTCTTACATTTTCCTTTTTCTATGGTGACCTCTTACTGGTTACCATAGAAAACAGTCATTTCACTTTTAGGAAGAAACTACTCTTTTTTCCCTTAATAAAAACACATCTTTTATACTCTACATACTTAAATTATCAAGATAATTTTGGAAACTTTCTTCAAGCTGACATCTCACAAAACACAATTACTTAAAAATAAATTTTGTCAGAATAATGACTCAATTTCAATAAATGCAAACTTATCTTTTATCATATTAAAGAACTAGTAGATGTAATACTAACTTATCTGATCAGTAACCTGTATAAGTTTACGAAGAATATCTCCAAAATAAATGCTGTTTTTGTACTTAACGTTGATAACTCAGAAGACATAGCTGTTTTTCTTTTAAAGTAATAATATTAAATTTAGTATACAAATGGATGATTTATAGCTAAAAATTTTCAGCCATGAGTAAGGAAAACAGATTTTGAAATGAAGAGAGAAAATAACACAGTGATATCAAACTCACTAGTTTATATGAAAGAACTAGCTTTCTGTCCTTGCTCCACTTTTTTTTTTTTAAGTCAGGTTTGTTTGTGTTTATGGTAAGGTGGCTATTTTAGAATCATTTATCTTTAGAAGCTTTTCTTTTAGAAGCTTTTGACTACCAGTCAAAGAATGCACCCCACTCCTTGGTTGAACCAGGGACATCTTTTTTAAGTGCCCCTCCCAAATGTATAGCCCTGTCTAAACTAAAACTTCCCTATCATGGCCACCATAGCTCCAAGCTATCTTTAGTAAAAAGCACCATTTTGTAGAAAGCACATGAGGAACCCATTTTGTTCTTTTATGTACCCAGTGTTTTTTTTTTCCTTTAAAAATGGACAATCTCATTTCCAATGGCCCTCCAGCTTGCAATATAGATGGATATTGTCCTTTATATTGATTCCATTGAAGGGACCTCTATTTTTGTATTGATTATCATCAAAGTGTCAATCAGGAACACTTCTATAATTTTTATTCAACTCTTTGGAGTTTCTGCAATGATAAAGGTGTTATTTTATAGCCCTGATCTCTGCTCTTGACCATGGGCTAAAGCCTATTGAGGGTGATTTTCCAGCAGTCTCAGCAAGTCTTGTATTATAAAGCATTTTGCTTTTTTATTCCGATCTAGAGTTTTTCTCAAAATGCTTAGCTAAGTTAACAAGCTCATTTATTGGAGTAGCTTCCCATGCAAATTGACATGCTTAAAGCAACTCCCCAAATCTGCCTTCCAGCCACTGGGAAGCAAGAGCACAATGCCCCTTCCATCTGGCAGCGAAAGATGAAAGACCTGAATGAGCATCAAAGGTCTGAGACAGTTGCTTCCTAAAATTCCACACAGATTTATCATTTCTCTTCCTCTTCTCTTCCCCTCCCACTCCTCCTCCTACTTCTTCCTGTTCTCCATCTCTTTCCTCTTCTTCTTCTTTGTTTTTTTTAATAAGCACATTTAATTGACCAATCAGTCTTTTGATGAAAAGCCTTTGAATAAGTTCTTAGCAATTTGGGGCCCTTTGGGGACGATCCCTACTTGTGGCATTTGTAGGGTCCCTTATATCATCTTCCCTCTGGCTTTTCCCATTTAGCTGCCTTAATCCATTCTCTCGCCTCACTCCCACTCAAAGCCATATGCATAAATTTTAAAACATCAGGCAATCCTGGACCTATATCAACTCTGATTAGAATCAGAAATTTCTCAAAAAAGTTTCGCGATCCATTTTAGGATTGGGAAATTCTTTAACAATGACCCTGAGCTCTGCTCTTGACCAAGGGCTAAAGCCTACTGAGGGTGCTTTTCCAGCAGTTTCAGCAAGCCTGGTATTACAAAGCATTTGCCAAATGTCAGTAGTCAGGCATAGAAAGGCATGAGGAAGGAACACAAAGAAGTAGAATTAGAAGAAGCAGAAAAGACAGCATTGTTCAATTTAGTCTTTTTAGTCAGAGTTATCAAGGCCAGATTTTAATTTTCCTTGAGGTCTCTGTAGGAGCCTTTTAAAGAAGCAATTTTGGAATCAGATACTCTTTTAGATGATTTGGCACAGCAATCAAAGAATGCATTCCATTGTTTCTGGAGGATCCTAGAGCCCTTCTTTTACAAGACACCTCTAAGGTGCAGGGTCTTGTCCCTG
The DNA here is from genome assembly GCA_004026745.1 of Myrmecophaga tridactyla. Classification (NCBI taxonomy): domain Eukaryota; kingdom Metazoa; phylum Chordata; class Mammalia; order Pilosa; family Myrmecophagidae; genus Myrmecophaga; species Myrmecophaga tridactyla. Next base: position 27,852 of record PVIY010020243.1, on the reverse strand, counting down.
GAAAGGGTTGCTATAGCTTCAAGCCGTCCTTAGTTACATGTATCACTGGGGTACCGGAGGGGGTTTTTCACCCTCATTAGAGCAAGATATAATGTCAGATGTCTAAAGTGCCAACACTTACCAAGAGGACCTAGACCAAGGGAGACAAAGTTCTCCGAAAGTTTCAACACAATCTGTGAAGCTCACGATCTGAGAGGTGCTGACCAGTGCTCTGAGAGCCAGCGAATCGAGTAGCCAGCTCAGGGGGCTCTCGTGGACCCTTCCTCCAGTCGGTCTGCTGTTATGGCGCTCAACAAGAGCAGCCTTTGGAGCCTGTCCATGTTGCTGAACTGTCAAATAAAAGACAAACTTTAAGAATTTAGAAAAGAGAGACTGTTAATTTTTCAAAAGGAGATAATTTGCATATTGGGGAACATTCAGTGCCAAAACTTTTAAAAGCGCTCCATTGTTCCCTAAGAAAGAGGCAGCTTAGGTAGTTAATACAATGAGGTTATACAAAGAAAAATGTAATTGGTGAAGCAAAAAAAAATATATGAAAAGCAAGTCTTATAAAGGTATATAGCAAAACTTATGTCAACAAAGTCCTGGCTTCAGGGAAACCAAGACCCATGTTCAAAGACTGTAAGAACAGCCTAGCAGGTATCCCAGGTTGGGGAGTGGTGGTTAACTTGTCTCACAGATAACTTGTCTTAGGCATGTGGGGGCAATTTCAACAAGTACAGATAAGTTGGCCTTTGCTTTAGACATTTACGGACAAGTTGCTTCCTCATCAATTCAATATAGCTACATACAATATCTATAAGACCATTAACAGAATTCCTGCTACCAAGAAAAGAGAGTGATAATAAGAATATTGTAATATACTTCCCTATTCAGAGCAAAATAATGTCATAAACAGGCTAAGGAAAAGAGGGAAAATAAATTACTTTAATAACTATATAAAAGGTGCCAGATGCTGTTTTACATGCAGAAATATAACTTAATTGTCTGAACCCTTAGCAAGTGAGTGATTTGAAAGAAAGCTATGAAGTACGTACCTAAATACTAAAGTATTCGATCATAGATAGAATGATCATTTCAGTGGTGTGGTCTTCAATATATTTGTTAGTCTAAACAGAATTAGCCTTCAAACTGTGATTCACTAACTAAATATAAAAAAAAAAATGTTTTTTAAAAAGCCTGATGCTCTTTAGATCACCAAACCACCATCTAGTTTCTTCAAGATTGTTGTAAATTAAAATGATCTTTTACTAGTATAAAAATAGTCCTGCTCGACATCATTCTTTAAATAAACAAAAAATTAGGTTTCTGCTTCAGAGTGTATGAAATGTAAGCCATTAATTGTTGTGTGGGGAAGGGATCAATGCAATGGCTGTACAGACACCACAGAAGAACACAGCAACTGCTTGCTTTATAGATATACCATCCTGATAAAGAAATCAGATTTATAATCTATAGATTAAATTTTTAAAAATTTTTGCAAGAATTTAAATTATTTTGGAAATTTTAAATATTATTCATTATTAAAGTTACAGGCACAATAATGAACTGAATACAGAATAACCAATATACAGAAATATTTGGGCATGTTAGTTTCAGTTATCTATCAGGCATAAACAATGCTCATGGAGAAAATATCATGGAAAAAGATATGGACCCCAAAGCAGGGTGTCCTAGTTAATGTTCAAAACATTAAAATATTTTTATATAAAAAGCTTCTTATAATGGTGGCTAATCCTTTAACCCCAGGCTAGAAAAATATTTTATCTCTTATTAACTAAGAAGTGGAAAATGTTTTTCCTTTTCTATCTCCTTATTAGAGACTATTCAGTTACACAAATTTCTTGGTAGGATTAGGGAAATTCTCCAACGAAGAAAATACAATGTTAGGTATACACCCTTTAGCTTGATTTTTCTTGTAATTCAATATTGGAAAAATTAAAACCTAAAAGCCAACATCCATTAAAAACCATGAATGCAAACCCTCTCCATCTTTTCAGAGCAAGGAAATCCTTTTCAAGATAGGCAGTCTGTGCGCTCTTGCCTGTGCCCACCGTTCTAAGCTATTAGTGAACCTTTGCAGGCTGTCATTTCTGGTTGCCGCTTCCTGCCACTTGCCCCCAAACTTCTAGACTGTAAAATCTGATTCCAGCCTGTCAACCATTAAGTGACAATGATTATTTCTCCACTAGTGAAAGTGAGGTGTGATAGTCATTTCACACCAATGGCCTTTTCCCGAACTGTAAAACTTCCAGTTTTCCTTTTTTCTTGTTCTATATCTTTGAGCCATCCAAACAGAAAAGAAAGCTAGAGGGAGGATGAGGTTTTCTTTATGTGCTATTGCCATCTTATATACTTTTAAAGTGATACTTGGTAGCAGTAAGCTAAAACTGAAACACAGCTTATGGTTTTCCAGATTCCATAAACATAATTGTCATATAATAGAGCTCTTAAGGGGATCACCAGTCTTAGTCTCCTAAAAAAACAAACACACAAAACAACAACAGCAAAACTTGTAGTTTTGTCCACAGAATAATTGATATAGAGAAGTTCTAAAAATAATAGACTCATATTACTGCTGTAGTGTGACCTTAATCTCTCTATGAGATTATTGGTTAATTATAGCAGGTAAATTTAGTTAGCAATTGAAATGCTAAAAATGTACAGTTTGTAAAATTATTTAATTTAAAAGTAATGTTGATTTTTTTTCTTTAAATAGCAACTTGACATTATTAGACCAGTGTTTCTCAAAGAGGGTAATAAAATATTAGAGTCATTTGAGCTGATGTTAAAAATACATATTGCTTTCCATATAAAACAGCAATTCCATTTCTAGGTATATACCAAAAGAAAGTGAAAAGAAAAGGAAGTCTCAAACTGATATCTGTATACCAATGTTTCATAGTAGCATCATTCACAACAGCCAAACATGGAAATAACCCATGTGCATCACAAATGAATGAATAGACAAACTGTGGGGCATATACTCAGTGCATGTATTATTCGGCCATAAGAAAGACTGAAGCCATGAGACATGATGCAACATGGAAGAACCGTGCAACCATGATACACGGTGGTATGATCCAGGCATGTCAGAGCAAATATCGTGTGACATCATATGTAAAAGATGGCTAGAAATAGCAAATTTGCAGCGGCAAAAAGTAGATTGGAGTCTCTAGGGGATGGGGTGAGGAGAAAGTGGGAGTGTTTGGGGAAAAAAGTACATTCCTCGGTTGAAGCTTCTGAATCAGAAACTGGAAGTTCTGGGGGGACCCATGTACCCATATATTTTTATAAGACGTCCACCTTCACCCCTTACTGTGATACTAAGATACACTATAGTTTGGGAACTCTTGAAGTGGAGCCTTAATAGCTTTAGGAAAACAAACCATGCCAGATTAGCTTTCTTTTTAAATCAACAGAATGAGCTTTGGGGAGGGGGACAAAATGGATTCCATTTGTATTTTAGAAAAATGCGTTCTGGAAATGTAAAGAACATAAAAAATGGATCTTGCTCTCTATGGGAATCTAGCTGCTCATCCCAAACAAAAATGGTCTTATTTATTTTTGTATTCCCACTGTAAAGATCCAGTGCTTAGAGTGGTGTTGGACCATAAGCACCGATGGGTGTCTGCATATCTGCATATCAGTATAGTGATGATTATTATTCTGCAACCTTCTAATTATTCTATTTTAATAGACCTTCCTTTTATGAACTTTTGCAATTGTCTATCTTTCATTACACATGTTTCCCAACATTTAAGCAAAAATAATAGGTGAATACAGGTAGTCTTTCAATAATATTTACAGTTATCATTTGTTTTAAGCAAATTAATAGATATTGTACTTAGGAGTTTATATACAATGCTCAATTAGTTCTGAGAATAACAGATATCTCCAGTTTGTAGTAGTGACCACTAAGCTCAGAATTGCTAAGTAACTTCCAAAAACATGTGGGTAGCTGGAGAGGAAATGGAGCTGTGAAGAGAAATGTGGCTTCACACAAAAAGTGTGCTCTTGGCCTCTATGCTACACTGCCTCTATTGATTTCCATGATGACGCGAGGAAGATGCTAACCCAAAATTAGTTGGTCAATATTATCTCCATTTTCTCCTGCTCTATTTGACAGTCCTTAGGTCGTTCCACTCATTTGTCATTCATTTATTTGTTCATTCATTCAACCAACCAGCGTTTTATCATCTTGAGATATGGTAGTCAAGAATAAAAATAAAATCTCTGCATCTGTGGAGTTTTCATTTTAGAGGAAAAAGTAAAAAATAAGGGATTAAAGAAATAAATGTCATAAGTAAAGAAATGTTTAGTATTATGTATTAGGTTTCCAGAGAAACAGAACCCAAATTGTGTGGGGTGTGTGTGTGTGATATAATTGTATATTTGTATAATATGTATATTTATATGTAAATATGAAGAGATTTATCATAGGAATTGGCTCATGCAATTGTGGGATTTGGCAAGACAAAATCTCATAGGGCAGGAAACAATTTGGAAAATCCAATGATGGTGTTATTAAATTCCTCAGGAGAAGGTAGCTGGCTGAAGTCTTGCTGACTTCTAAACTCCTCACTTCTGGCTTTAAGATTATAGATTCAATCAGCCATAGAATCACCTGACAGATGATACCAATCCATCATGAAATAGCCTCACATTAATTATCGGGCCAGTGCTTGACCACAGAACTGGACACCATAACTCAGCTAATTTAACACATGCAATTAACCATCACATGTTATAATGAAAGAAACAGTGACGATGGGAGGTATTATATTATATTAAAGGGTTTTTAATAATGTGGGAGTGAGCCATGCAGATCTCTGAGGAAAGACCAGTACAGGCAGAGAGAATAGAAAGTGAAAAGACCTTGAGGAAAAAGTGGGCTTGAATGTTGTGGACACTACAGGGAGGGCTGTTGGGCTGGCGCTGAGTGGGCAGGAAATGCTGAGGTCAGGACAGCAGAAGCATCACCACATGGAGCTTGTATTAGTTAGGGTTCGCTAGAGAAACAGAATCAACAGGAAACACTCGCAACTATAACATGTATAAAAGTGTCTCATGTAACCATGGGAATTCAGAGCCCAAAATCCACAGGGCAGGCTGTGAAGCTGATGACTCTGATGGAGGGTCTGGACGAACTCCACAGGAGAGGCTACCCGGCCAAAGCAGGAAGAGAGCCTGTCTCTTCTGAATCCTCCTTAAAAGGCTTCCTATGATTAGATTGAGCATCACTCATTGCAGAAGACACTCCCCTTGGCTGATTACAAATGGAATCAGCTGTGGATGCAGCTGATGTGATCATGATTTAATTCTATGAAATGTCCTCATTACAACAGACAAGCCAGCACTTGCCCAACCAAACAGACAGGCACCACCACTTGGCCAAGTTGACACAAGAACCTGACCATGACAGAGTCCTTTGTAGAACATGGTATGGACTTAAATTTTTCTTCTGTCTGATGTGGGAAGCCATAAGGTAGTTTAAACAGAAGAGCAGTATAAGTAGAGTAAATAAGTAGACCTACTTATTTACTGAATTTGGCAATAATAAGGTAGGGCCAGCTAATGCGGCAGTCTAGGTGGGACAGAATGGTGACCACGTGTGACAGGGATCCAGTTGGTAAAAACTGGGAGGATTCTGAGCATATTATGAAGGATTAGACTTAGAAGGTAAGAGAAAGATGAATTAAGGAAACAAACTTTTGGGAGTGAACAATCAAACAATCAGCATTTACTCAGTTGTGGGCTTTAGGGATGAGGGGTCAGGAGAGCTTTTTGTTGGGGTGGGGATTGGGGTCCTCAAGGATTCTGTTTTAGACGTGTTAAGTTGGAGCTCTGTGATGGTTTGGAGGTTTAAGGACCCCATTAAAGTAAAAAAGCGACTCCATTCCTGTGGATATGGGCCTTTAGTAAATAGGATCCTTTGGTGAGCAGGGTATTAAGATGTGCTCGCCTCATTCAGGGTGAGTCTTAATCCTCCTACTGGAGACATTTATGAGAGAATGAACTCGACAGAACACAGAGAGAAAGACAAAGAAGCTGAGAGAGAAGGCCTTGGAAAGAGAGAGGAAGTCATTGGAGGCAGAAGCTGGAAGCAACAAAGCCCAGAAGAGAAAGGGAGAGACCAGCAGACACTGGCGTGGACCTGGCTGGGTGTCAGAGGAGTCCAGCCGCACTGGCTGCCTGTCTTTAGGAAGAAGGCATTGTCCTGACGATGCCTAGATTTGGACATTCTCACAGCTTCAGAACTGTAAGCTGTAAAGTAATCAGTTCCCATTGGTAAAAGCCAGCGCATTTCTGGTATTGCCCATTTTGGTAGCCTGGCAAACTAAAATCAGGACCTCACACCTAAAGCAGGGTTCTGCAAACTATTGCCCATGAGCCAAATCTGGCCTGCTGACTCTTTGTTGGGCCCACAGGCTACAAATGGCTTGTACAGTTTTTTTTAAATGGTTGAAAGAATTAAAAAATAAATAATATTTTGTGACATGAAATTCATATGAAATTAAAATGTCAATATCTATAAAGAAAGTTTTATTGAAACACAACCATGATTTGTCTTTACTTGTCCAATGCCTTCTTGCCCACTATAAGAGCTGAGTTAAATTGTTGCAAAAGACACCATAAGGCCCAGATAGATGGAAATGTTTACTGCTATTCTTCACCTTAAAAGTTGTAACCCTTGGCTTTGCATGGTCCACCACAGCCATATGCTGGCTTGAACTGCAGGGAATTTGAGCAACAGCTTCCTCATCCACCCCAATCAAGAAATGACCTAATTTTTGCTAATTTCTTTAGAGGCCTCAGTCATAAGAAGATTTAACAAATGTAGGAGTTTTAATGGGAACAACTGTGCCTTCACGAAAAATAGTTTACTTACAATGAGGATTAGCTTCTGTCAGCCAAGAAAGGAGATGCTGTTGTATAAAGGGAACTTTTGAATTCCCCAAAGTACATGATGTAGGGCTAGCTAATTTTTCCTAAGTAAGAGTTGTCCTGGCCAGGAAGGACCACTCTCTCAGATGTCTCCCTCATCTAATGTGATGTCCTTCTCTGAGTTTATGTTGGACTGTATGAAGTGAGGTGGGCTGTAGGAGGGCTTTCCCACCATCGTGGGACCTGCTTAGGACAAAGTAGACATTAAATACTTTTATTTTTATTGAATTGTAAACTCATCATCCTTTTCCTCCCAACTAGAGTGAAAGAATTAAGAAAGTTCACTTAGAAACTAATGTTGTAGTATTGGTATTAAAAAAAAGAAAGGGAAAGAAAAACCTCCACTGCTCAAAACAAAATACAATTGATAATTTAAAAGAATGGAAAATGGTCTTCATTTTATGAGATCTGATCTCAAGTTGTAGGTGTACATCTGAGAATGTTGGTATTTGAGGACACAGATATAGGCTGAAACATCTAATTTCCTCTAAATTTGTTTTTTAAATTATTTTTAAATATTATGTATATACAGAATTGCTTATATGCACATGTAAAGCTTTACAATATGTTCAATCTTGAAAACACATTTTTTTAAGACCTTTTATATCTAATGGCCATCCCTTCCCCCTCTCTGTTAACAGAGACATATGGGAGGAGAAATGATCAAATTCCCAGCAGGGAGTTAATACTGCTGAGCATCTCTGACGGCAGCAAGAGTCCTATAAAGCCTCCTAAGTGTGTGAGATCCAGGCTTCATAAAACGAGTCAGGGCTGCTGTGTGACAGGTAAAAGCTTCCATTTCTTAAGTTATATTTGACTTCAGCAAATAATAATTGCTCTGAATTTTATATATTGAACTTCCTCCCTGATCCTTAATTAGAGAAGTTTTTTAAAAGAATATATAGTACTTTTGATATATTATGATTTGAATAAGAGAGGAAAAATGTGCAAAAATGGATCACCAAGTGTTTTGAGTCCACATTCCCATTGACCTAATTACATACGATGGGATACAATTAAATGGGTATATGCACATCAATGCTTATAAGCAGTGGAATACAGGGGAAGGTCATCTAAAGCTCAGTGATTGAGAGTTGGGGCAGATTTTGTTTTTAGCATTTTCACAGAATATTGAGTGGCTCAGATCACCTGTATTTTCATCTGTGTCAGTGTCATCAGCTTTACTGTCTTGTTCATTAATCTACTACTGCATGGACAGGGAGCTCTGCCAGGTATACAAATTAATGTTCCCATCTTTCTTTCCGTATTTCACAGATTAATGGCTTTAATTTTGATATAAACAAAAATATTATTAACATTTTACTGTTCATAAACCCACCAGTAACCTCTGAGAATTAGGTGGAGTTTTATGTCAGAGAAGTCAGAAGTTACATTAACTAAATCGACACCCCACATGGAACTGCTATACATTTTAGAGCCTGTGTAAACTGACTGTTAATTTTACAGGTCACTTGCTAGAGCAAGAATAGTGTTTAATTGGTTTGTTTTGGTGAGATAGATTATTTTAGCAATGGGGAAAAATCAACTCTAATGCATGTACATGATAAACTGCTAGATGAGCCTCAGTTTTCTGTGTTTTTGCAATATTTCTGAAACTTTTGATCAACTATTTATATGATCTGTAACGAAATTTTCAAGCTGCAGCAAGGATTCCAGTTTAGCATTAAATAATTGCACAGCATTTATTTATTTATGTGCTTGTGAAGAGATTTTTAGAAGACAGGATGGAATACATCATACGAACTTTTATGATAAAAGTCTTCAAATAGTGTAGCAGAATTCCCTGTGGGATAAGTGCTGACATTTCCATTCATGTAGAGAAAGCTGATACATCTCCTCTCCAGTATCTGTTTGCATCTGTGTACTGCTCTTCAGGAACTCCCTCCAAAAAAATCATGCATTTGTTCACAATTGTCGTTTAGATATAACAGGCTTGCAGGAATGGGGAAGGGAGCATGCTCAGAGAAACAAGACTGTGGTGGGGAGGTGGTGACTGGAGCTAAAAAAAGGAAAGAATTCGGTGCAATAGGTCATTTAATCTTGTTCACCAAGACTTAATCATCGTAGTGAGATAGCGTCTCTGGACTTGGCATGATGGCCGCCAAATGATAGTGCCCTGGAAATACTAACTTCAGAAGAGCATAAAATCATCATGAAGTGAGGGAAATTTTGTATCTTGCTTGAACAGACAGGAAACACAAAGCTAATCATTCACATGTTGGGTTTATTCCAATCTAATTATAGACCAAAATATTGGGGAGCATTGTATTGTTTTGTTTGGTGGCAAACTGAGTCTTCAGGAATCTATATTCATGTCTTTAAATCGTTGCTGTAGACACTTTGACACATGATCTGTTGCTGGTGTTCATAGAGATGAAGTGGCATCTTTCTGCACTGATCCAGCTTTGGAATTGCTTAATCTTTAAAATTTAGTTGGACAGCTTGTGTCAGCTAGTATATAAAGACATTTCCTCTTGTATTGGTAACTTAGTCCATAAGATGATTTTTTGATAGAAATAGGGAGAAACTTGAAAGATTATCCTTCCTAGCTAATTTCAAATGATCTGTAAGAATCACTCATGATGACTCAGTTTGTAAAAGCTGGAATACGTTTCAGATGAATTATTAGGTATTTGAAAAAAGCAAATGAAAGATGGGGAAGAGTTTTAGCAAACCATTTACATGGATGAGGTTAAAGAAAATCTGCACAACTAGCTGATATGTAAGCCAGAATGTTAAGATAATTTTATCTCTGACAGTTATTTGTTAATTGCTTAAGTTGAACAATTTCCTAGTCTCGGTTATAAATACCAGACTTTTTTTTCTGAACTGCCCAACAACTTCAAAATTTCTTTGCTAATTAATTTTTAACAAGAAATCCATTACTGACTTCTATTTTTATTATTTTACATACATTTAAATAATTCAATCAGTTTCAATCTCTCTCCTCAAATAGGCATATATCTATTTTGATTCTCATCATTTGTGGTAGTTATGTTTTATAAAATGGCTGTGAACGCTTGATTAGCAAAAACCGAACCATTGCTCCTAGGGAAATATGGAACTGGGTTCTTGTGAATCTTTGGTCTTCACATTTTCATCGCCTATTAATAAACAACCTTGTTTTATGTGTGTTTCTGTTTAAAAATGCCTTGTTTAGTGTGTATTATTGATTCTCTAACCATGGGTTAATGGCCAACGGTAGTATAGCTTATTTCTGAATAACATGCATATTTCTGCATCTTGGGCTTAGGAGCAGGAGGCATCTCTTCAGAATTATGCTTGGGGGGATTTTAGACAGTGAAATCACCAACAAAAAGCACAGACACAGTGAAATCACCAAAAATAGCACTATACACATCACACATCCGACCCTTGCTATACGGTATGAGAGATGAAACTAGAAGGCAGAGTATTGCCTTGTTGAACCTCAGCAGGGAACATGTGCAGCAGGTGACTAAAAGTTTCCACAGCTTTGCATGTGTCTGCAAATGACTGTGACCATCAGCCCATACTGACATGGGGGCTACAAATCAATTTTAGTTATAGGCAAATTTGTGAGGATGGAAGCTGTGAAAAATGACGGTTGACTATGTTTATTTGATTGGGGTGAATGAATATATGCTGAAATTTGTTGGAAAGTCTCTAGCCAATTACACACATTGAAGACAAAACAAAAGAGGGTACACAACAAAAATGAAATGAGCAACTCCAGAAAACAAGGGTGCTTTAGTTTGAGGGATTTTCTAGGATGAAGAGCAATATCTCCTGAAAAAAATCTCTCAGGAAGTACTCAATGAATGTGTATAAAATTGTGAGAATGACATCAGAACAAGAAAAAATTGAAAAAAGAATAAATTTTTTGAAGGATATATTGCAAAAACACATCTATGTTAAATCTATATTAAAAAGATTATGCAATGAAGTTTCTCTTTCTTGGGCAGGAAGGAAAAAGCAGAAGGATCGTTACATGTGCCATACATTTAAACAAATTATACTTGAAGAACAGAACTTAGCAACAAGAGGAACCAGAGACATTTAGGCAATTAAAAAGCAAGTAAGAAAATCTTTAAGTGCATGAGCTAGATGAAAATCTGAGAAACCTTCCGATTTCTGGTGAGAGTTCATCATTATTTTCTAGACTTGAAAATTGAGTCTTGGAGGAACACAGTGTCAGGGCTACAATTCCATTAATGAAGCTCCACGGTTTACCCAATTGTCAGCTACTCCCGGAGATGTAAGACAGCTTTCCATTTCACATTCAATTTTGTCCTATGGTTGTTGTGTTTAGAGAATCAGAAATACTCCTAATTTAGCAATTGAGCTCAATGAGCTTGTAGCATCAAAATAATGAAATATGGTGACTCAAATTGACCAAGCTTTCTTGAATTTGTATTTTTCTCTTGGTATAGACATTTATTTTAATTATCCTGTGTTTTGGTTTCTATTCAAAAACATTTGATAGTGATCATAAATCATCTGGTTTTACTGACGATCGTTGCTGAACCAAATAAATGACTGTGGTTTCGCCTATGAAAGAGACAGCACTTCTAGTCCTTAGGTGATATCATCATGAAAACAATAAGGACCAACAATTATTGAACACTTATGAAGTGCCTGGTACATGTGATAGCAGTCTTGCAATTACTAATATAATTCATCTTCATAAAACTAGGGATGGAACTTGCCCAGTGTCACATGAATGGCATAGAATGGTGCCAGGCTCCAAAGTCTGTTCTCTTCATTATTTCACCCTCTGGACTCTCATATCCATATGCATAGCAGCACAGTGAATGGTGGACACATGTACTCAAAAGTAGTTGTCTATTTTATGTATAAGCTTATTTGTTAAATTATTTAAGATAAACAAAAATTTCCCACCATAGGTTAAGTGCATATTCTACGCATAACCTACAGCCATCCAGAATTAAGCATATTATTTCTTTCATTCTTTCTCTTTTTCAAATAATTTTTTAGATATGGGATCATGTCTAATATTTATATCCCTAGTATGTAGTGAAAGCTTTGCAGCTCAATTAATGCTGTGTATTGATGTCTTAGCTGCTGGGCTTTACATTGTTAGAGAGGGTGTTGCGCCTGGACTCAACTCTATAATAAATACCAGCTCCTGACACCTCTGCTTTGCATGCATCCTGGGTCTTAGAGACATTTCAAGTAGTCCTGCCTTGCAGTTTATTTCCCTGTCTGTTAATGCCCTTCTCAGTATTGGGCCAATTGTTCTGTTTCTTGTTTATGGGTCTCATATTCCATATCAGATCTGATGTAAGAGAGTAAGCCACTGGTGTTCGGATATCAGCAAATCCTAGGAGATGATTTATACGTTCCTTTTAGGGTACACTTGTTTCTAGCTATCCTTACCATTTATTGTCACCATTTTTTTACTGTCAACATGCCAAACCACCTAAAATACTCCATGCTGCAATTTTCCGGCAGTTGTTCCCTGGCTTCCTGATATTTCCTGGTCTCGTGTGTTATTATTTCACACCTCTTCATGATGTCTCTTCAGAGCACTCATCCTTTCTCAGTATGCTGGCTCTCACATCATTTTCATGCCTTTCAACTTCTAAGATGTAGTTTTAAAAAAATTATTAGAGAAGTTGTGGGTTTACAGACAATGATTCACCACCTCATTAACACTCGCATTGGTGTGGAAAACTTGTTGCAATTGATCATAATACTTTTATGTAAATCTACTATTTTTGTAACAGTAGTTATATTTATTACAATTGATGAAAGATCATTAAAATAGTACTATAAAAATTGCCCATAGTTTATGTAGGGGTATTTTGTTCCCATATTCCTGACCAATTATTTCTTTCATAAATGTCCTTATTTTATTACCCATCTACTTATACTCTGGGTAAAGGGAGTGTGAATCACAAAGCTTTTACAATTGCATGGTCACATGATAACAGCTGTAGAGTTATATAATCGTTATCAAAGATCAAAGCTATTGGATCCTGATCAACCATTTCGTATTTCCTTCTGGCTATTCTGATATGCTAGAAACAAAAGAAGAAGTATCTATATAATCAATCAGTTTAATCATTTGTTAAATCCTAATTTCTCGGTTACACCTTCTCCCTCTCATTTGGTCATTCTCTCATTCTTCAGGAATATCTGGGCAATGACCATTTTAATTTCTTCATGCTAGAAACTGGAGTCAACCTTATGGGGTATCGAAATGAAACTGTTGCTGTTCTTGGAGAGATTGTTACTTCTGGGTTTCAGGGTTTATCTGGCATAGGAATAATCTGGAGGCCTTAAATTTCTGAAAAAATAAACTTAGTAAGTAAAACACATAGAGTCTTAGAGCCCAGGGTATTCTTTAGGATTTTCAGGAATACTGTGGATTGAGGCTTGGTATACTCTGGCAATTTGCAATTTTTGGCTGAAGCTTGTATAAGAGTAACCTCCAGAATGACCTCTCTACTCTATTTGAAATCTCTTAGTCACTGAACTTTTATTTTGTTTCATATCTTTCCCCTTTTTTGGTCAGGAAGTCATAGTCAATCCATGTTGCCAGGGAGACTTAAACCCCTGGGAGTCATGTCCTATGTAATGGAGGAAAATAATGAGTTTATCTGCAGAGTTGGCTTAGAGAGAGAGAGAACCCACATGTAAGCAACAAAAGAGGTTCTTTGAGTATGACTCTTAAGCATAATTATATATAGGCCTAGCCTCACCCTTGAAGAAATAAGTTTCATAAGGTCAAGCCTTAAGATCAAGGGCTTGGCTTATCAAATTGGGAGTCCCTAATGCTTGAGAGAATACAAGAATTCTCCAGGTGGGGAAGTTTAATAATTCCGTATTTTTTCCTCCAGTCTTTGCAAATGCTTTCTTATTTTCTGCCCCCAATATTTAGGTATGTACCAGGGTAGTCCATTACCCTTACAGAGTAACAGCATCTCATTCCATATTCTAGGCTCCATGTAGTTCCATATAATTCCATGTAATCTGGTTGAGAGTTGCAATCCTGGTGAACTTTTTTGAATCTGACAAATTTGGCTTTGGTTCTGTTATTTTGTTCTTTTTCTTATTCCTATGGCATAGCCCTTATTGAATGCCTGAAGTATTCAGAAAGGGTGCATTAATCTTGCTAGCCAACTCTGTGGCAACTCTGGTATCTCTCCTCAGCTCCCTTTCCTGCAGCAACAGGTGTCTCTTGGTCACCCATGAACTTGGCAGACCAGTTCTAGGGTGAAGACCTACAGGGATACACTAAGCACACTTCTGGGGCCCCTCTATGCACAGCTTCTTTCCCTTTGGTGTTTTATTTCACAAATTCCAAGTGAATAAGATAATGATTTCAGCAGCCTCAATTCTCTACCTTCTCAGTTCAGCAAGACTGCCATGCCATGTTTGGGTTCCACCTCCAAGAAGAAACCAGGTATGATGGTTTGGAGGCTGTGTAGACCCCAGAAAAGTATTTTCTCAAAGTCAATCCATTCCTGTGGATGTAGACCCATTGTTAAGTAGGATCTTTTGGTGAGCAGGATCTTAGGTTGAGATGTGACCCACCTCACTCAGTGTAGGTCTTAATCCACTTACTAGAGTCCTTTATAGGAGGACAAAAGACAGAGAGAAGACAGAAAAAAGCCCCCAGAGAGGCTAAGATTGACAGAAACTAAAAGAAAGAAACTCACAAATGCTCTGCGAGGAAGCCACTGAAGTCAGAAGCCAGAAGACATGAGACATAGGAGAAAAAGGAGATGCCAGCATATGTGCCATCTGCCTTCCCACGTGACAGAAGAGCTGAGGATGCTGGCAGCTTGTCTCTAGAGTACAGGCATCATCCTGTTGATACCTTGATTTGGACATTCTCGTGGCCTCAGAACTGTGAACTTGTAAGTTAATAAATCCCCATTGTAAAAGCCAACCTATTTCTGGAATATTGCATCTCAATAACCTTAACAAACAAAAACACCAGGGCAATGTGGGTTTCACCTCATGTGTTCCCCTTTCCCAAAGAATCACAGCACTTACAGCACTTTGTACAATGCCTGATAGCCCTTTGTCCAGTTTTTTGTTATATTTTCTCCAGTGTTATAATTGTTCAGAGCAGCAGGCCAGAGCTGTTATCAGTCATTTTGTCATGGATGGAAGAAGAAATCTTTCCCATCTTCTTTGCCGTTTTAAAGCATTTATTTTGCAAATGACACACATACAGAAATAAAAATATCATAATGTACAACTTATTGTTTAATAGAAAGAAACCAGATTTCTAACACTGTGGAAATATGCCCCCACATCTGGATGCCCATTAAAAATCATAAATTTAATCACTAATCTGATGGTATGGCAATCACACTTTTTATTTTCTTTATATCGTTACTGCCTCAGTGGACAATGCTAAAGACTGAGATTTCGTGTTGCCTGTTTAGGAACTTTATGAATAGAACTATACATTATATGTAACTCTGTAAATAGAACTATACATTAAATGTACTTTTGCTACTGGATTCCTTTGCTTCACAGTATGTTTATCAGATTTATTCAGGTAGCTGGACATGGCTATAATTTATTCATTTTCCCCTATTTTTCAGTTTTTTCCACACTATTTCACCTGAAGTTTTCTTGGCAAAGTTGCCTGTAGCATCCATATTGTTAAGTCTAATGGACAAACCTCTGTCCATTATTTGAGCTATTAGTATCTGTTTTAGTTTGTTAATCCTGCTGCAATGCAATACACCAGAAAAGGGTTGGCTTTTAGAGAGGGGATTTAAGTTACAAGTTCACAGTTCTAAAGCCATAGAAAAGTCCAAACTAAGGCATCCAGAGAAAGATACCTTGACTCAAGAAAGGCCGATGTCTACCACATGGGAAGGTACGTTGCTGGCATCTGCTGGTCCTTGATCCTGGTTCTTTAACTTCCAGCTTCTGAATCTAGTGGCTTCCTCTCTAAGTGTCTGTGCGTCCTGACTTACCTGCTCTGGGGCAAAACTCTGGGTTTCATCTCTTGTCTTAGCATCTTACAGAAAGGCACATGGTGGTGTCTTCTGGCTCTGGTTACTGACCAGCTTCTGTCAAAGCTCCTGGCATCTCCTGGGGATTCTGCATATCCAAACTTCTGTGTCTAACCTTTCTCCAAAATGTTTCCCTGTGTCGGTTCTTTTAAAGACTCCAGTAAACTAATCAAGACCCACCTGGAATGGGTGTAGTTACATTGCCATCTAATCAAAAGATCCCACCTTACAATCTTGAATCAGGATTAAAGAACATGGCTTCCCCGACAAGATCAGTCTTTAGGGGATCATGGCTTTTCTGGGGCACATAACAATTTCAAACCAGCGAAATCTCATTTGGTTCAGCTCATCATGCCTCCTCTTTGAAAGTCTATTGCAATTTCAGGCTTAGTGCTCTTGGAGTTATCTTCCAACCTCACCGACACCTCCTTCAAAGCCTCCTTTTATCACATTCTCATCCACTTAAACTGCAAAACCCATTGGTATTATCTGAAAAATACATAGAACTACAATACATGCAACAGAATCCCAGAATATTGTATCTATACCATTATAAAAACTAAATCTACTTGCAGCTAGAAGGAAGAACTAAAATGGTGGGACTATAGCCCATACCAAACTCTGAAATCTGTTCTATGACTAGTTATTGTGATGTGCTTTGAAATTTATTGCTTTTTTGTATATATGTTATTTTTCACAATAAAAGATAAAATGAAATGGGAAGAGAACAAGATAATGTGTAGAAAAGAAAATCAAAACCACTGAAACATGAATATTAGTATGCTTAATTGAATATGTCTGACTTTTCACTATTTTTCAAATTTTCTTGAATGATCATATTTCATAAATAATAAAATGCAAATTTAAAGTGAAATTTGTTTTCATCAAGTTCCCACGCAAACCTGAAAAAAATCAATCTGTTGACCTGCCCTGCCTAGCACATGTGAATACTGATTTTTCAATCTAATAAAATTCTTAATTCCTATTTTTTTTAAAAAACTAAACCTGCTAAGATTTAAAAATTTGTTTTCAGTACTTTGACTAATTTTTTTTTTTTTAGGCTGAGGAAATGTGTAGTCAAAGTACTCAAAATTATTCAAAAGTAACTTGGAGTAGGTTATTTTTGTTGTTTCTTATTTAGTTTGGATATTTCATTCATTTGAAATAAGATTAGAGTCCTTTGTTTCTGTTGTATATGGTTTTATGGCTTACTTTTCTCACTCTGTTGATCTCATTTTATTTTTTATTATAGTAAATTATTATCCTGATTCCACAAGTCAAACTATACAAACAAGAATTCTCATCTTTTCACTCTATCTCCTGAATCTTTTGCCTTCTAAATATCTTTATTTTCATGTTATGGGGTGTACACCTGCAGGGAAAATTTCTAGAGACGGAGTTGCTAGGTTACAAAGTAAATGCATATATTTTATTTGATGTTTTCAAACTCTTCTCCAAAGTATTTGTACCATTTTGCATTCTCATCATTGTTACATAAGATTTTCTGTCCCCCATAGCACAGCCAACAGAGTGTATTGTCAAGCTTTTGAATATTTCACAATGTGATGGGTGATCTCAGTGCAGTTTTTTTTTTTTTTTACATGGGCAGGCACCGGGAAACGAACCCGGGTCCTCTGGCATCGCAGGCAAGCATTCCTGCCTGCTGAGCCACTGTGGCCCGCCCTCAGTGCAGTTTTAATCTGCATTTATCTTATTATGAGTGAATTTGAACATTATTTCATTTGTCTAAGGGTCAATATTTTGTGAATTTTTGTCTTTATTTTCTGTCCATTTTTTTCCAGAAGAGGTTTAGTTCATTTTTTCCATCAATTTTTAAAATGTTGTGTGCTAAGATTTTGCTGTCCATCTCTGATATAGAATGCACATATACTCCTATAATTTGTGATTTTTCCTTTGGTTCTTTTAAGGTTGAGCAAATGCACACAGAAACACACACATATGTACATACACCATAGACACATCACCCCCAGTTTACACTGTGAAAAAAGGGAGCACAAAAAGGAAAAGATGATGCCTAAGAAGAGTTTCATGGTTTATTTGGAACTGGTGGTATATGTGTATGTTAAAATCACGCATCTGGGCATGTAAATGAGTATGGGCATCTATGTATCTATAGCTATATGTAGTTCTCCCTATTTATTTTTGGCTTTTCCCTGAAAGGGCCTAGAAGCAATAACAGCACTGTAGCAGTGAGTATAGCTAGTTTTATATTTTGGTTTCTAAATGTCATAACCCACTAATAAAAACCACACTTCTTAGAGAAATGGTTGATTCCAGGGCAAAGCAGGGACACAAGAGAGTCTGAAATATCTTGTCTCAAAAATTAAGTCAAGGTCTCAAAAATGTGATGGGTTTATATTAAAAAGATCCAAAACCCAGCTTGAAGGGCCTCTAATTGGATGCATATGGGACAATTTGGCTATCAGAATACAGTATAGTAGTAGTGCATTAATCTTTGATTAACATAAGAATTTACGAGGCCAATGGCGGTAAATAGAAAAAAAGAATGAATAAATAAAAACAAATCAATAAATTAGAGGCAGAGGAAACGCTCTCCTCTTCCTTTCAGTGGAGACCAGAGTGATTTATACACGAAAGTTAACATGGTCTAGAAAAGGGGCAAATGGATGTTTATGTGTCTCTGTGTGGCCCTGAGAAGAATGTAAAACAAGTTAGATGATGTCTTTTCTAACAATTTATAACCTGAAACTAATAGTGAGGAATCTTTAGAGAATTCCAAAATTGAGATACACTTTGTAAAATAACTAGTTTTTATTTTTAAACCAATCTCAATGGCGTGAAGGACTAAGAGAGGCTGAAGAAAAGTTACAAATTAAAGAAGAGTGAAGAGTCATGAAAGTTAATGGAATACATGACTGTGAACCAGATCCTCTACTAGGAAAGACTGCAATCACTGCACTATTGGATTAATTGGAAATAATGAAATATTTTCTATAGCAGCTGTGGTTAAATTTTTATTCTAACGCCAGATAGTACATATTTTAGGCTTTGCAAGACAGTCTGCTTTACAACTACTCAACTGTCCTGTTATAGTGTTGAAGCAGCCACAGAGGCTTTCCAAATGAATAAATATGGCTATATTCCAATAATATTTTTTTTTTATTTATGGACTTATTTATGGACACGGCTATTTAAATTTCATGTAATTTTTACCTGTCATGAAATATCTTTATTGGGAATTTTTCAACTGTTTAAAAATATAAAAACCATTCTCAGCTCCTGGAGCATACAGAAATATGTGGTGGCCTGAATTTGTCCTACAGGGAGCAATTTGTAACTCAAACACGAGAGATAATGTGAAATACTGTAAGGGCAGAATATGTGCAACTTATTCTGAAATGGTTCAGAAAAGTATCAGGTGTATCTTATCTATGTAGAATATATAAGCATACGTGTGCTTGTGGAGGTGGAGAGAGAGAGAGAGAATGATAAATCAAATATGGTAAAGTGTTAACAATTGTGTCATATCCTCACCAACCCTAGCCAAGCCATTATCATTTCCCATCTGGAATATTTAAATAGATTCTTTACTAGTTTCCCTGTCTCTTCCCTGTTTTCCTACATTTTATCCTGCAAATAACAGCCACAGTGGTTGCTTTACACATTAGGTCAGATTATGTCACTCACTGCTCGGCTCCTGGCCATGCTCAAGCTTCCCGGGCACATAACTGCTGCAGAATCTTTACTCCTGCTTCTTCTGACCTGAAACTCTCTTCTTGCAGTGTCAACCTGGCTCGGCTTCTTACCCCCTTTCAGGTGATCAGGTGTCACCCTCTTAGCAGAGGCTTCCCTGACCACATTCCTCTCTCCATCACCACTGTGTCTGGTAAGAAGCTCAGGGCTTGAACTGTGCTGGGGCCATTGGGCAGGATTTGTCACTCTCACTATCCCCCCTCCCGGACATGGTATTGTTTTGGGTGCTGGCTCTTCCCCACCCCTCACGGAGCCTTTCTCCAGGTAGGCTGCAGCAGTGGTCTTGCTCACAGGAATTCTGGGTTCTGCTCTCACATTGGAGATGTTAGAGGTCAGTCTCCGGTAATAACTGCTGCCCCTGATAGAGACCTGACAGCCTCTGAGGTGCTGCAGGGAGGGTTTCCACCACATGAACAAAGTACCATTTTTCTATCTTCTAGTCTCTCAGAGACTCTAATTCCATCTCCCCCAAGGGAGGGCTGTTCCCCGTCTCAATCGAAAGCGCAAGCCCCTCTTTACTTCCTCCATCCCTCCAAATCTGTTCTTGGGCCATCTCATAGACTGGCCTATAGGTGCCCTGCATTCACAGCACCTAGGAGAGTACTCATGCTGATCAGTGATTAATCAAGTTTCTGATCATTTTGGGGGAATCCTGGAATAAATGTGTTTCTAGATACATATATAAAAACAATATTTATATCTACAGGTAGATATCCTGAAGTAGGCAAGAGCCTTCCATTTTACCACTGGATAGCCATTTCATTTCATTTAAGATTTGGTTTTTATCTCTAAAGTGGATTTAGGGGGGCAGAAAGTAAAGGGAATCTGTCTCTCTTTCACAAAGGTTAATCTAAAAGTCAATCTTTGGTCACTGGCTCAGTTTAGACATGAAAGGAGCATGGACTTCAGGGATGTGGGCATTTTTAAATGCGTTCACCATTCTGGAACTACTGATATCTTTCATTGTAGTAAAAAAATGATCATTTGGGATAGGCATTAAATGAAATAAAATTCTTTCTTTTATTGCTAGGAAAGATCTACTTATTTAATTTCCTCAGATGTTACACTATCCCTAAAGTCTTATCTTATATGCTAAAGCATATTTTTTGAATTATCCAAAAGGGTCATGTTCTTATTCTCAGTTATTAGTCTTGAAATTGCCACTATTCTGGGATCAGTATGACATTTCTGTATTATAGCCAAACCCAAGAGCCAATTTTCTTATTAGTGGCAAGTGAGCGAAGAGACCATAAAGTCAGGCGGTTTTATATTAGATTTGGGATTGGTGCCCAGAATTATCACTTATGTGCTAGAACTACATTCTAAGTCCTGCAGCTACTTTTACTTCCCCAAATCAGGTAAAACCAGCACACTTTCTCTTGAATTACTTAGATATAGTTTCGTTTTTTAAAAGTACATTGAGTATATCAATTTTCCTGATAGCTGTTGGGAATTATTCATTTTGTTAGATGAGTTTAGAAGAAACTTTTCCTACCTAAGGCAGTTTTGTTACTAGCAACTTCCATACTCCTCAGATATGTCAAATCAAAATAATCACTGGGATTTCCTCTCTCTTCTGAACCTGTTGATTAAGATGAGTATGCTTTCAAAGGCTGAGAAGCCCTATAAATATGGAAAAGTAGATACCCTGTATCCTGGGGCACATGGAAAGGACCTGGGATGGATACACTTGTGATACAGAAAACGCTTTGCAAAACTCATGTGTCCTTACCTCACTGCAGCGTTCAGTACCCTCTGGAGAATATTGTGGTCCAGTTCTAACAATATGGCAGAGGGTGCTTTGCTGTAGTTGGGCAGCCAAAATGCTGTAGGGATTTGGTGTGTTTACATGGGCCATTTCACCTGACTCTATTTTTATCAGCTCACCTTTCACTTAAAGGAAGGACGTCAGCAACCATCACGGCAGGGTCACAGGAATAAGTGACTGATGCAGCTACTGCACAGGAAAGCAGACATTGACCACCTTGCTAGCCCAAGGAACATTTGTAGAAACTCTTCTCTCTTCTGTGAGGAAAAGCTGAGAAAATGCTTAAGGAGACACAAAATGTCACATGACTGTAAGTGTGAGCGAGATCCGAGCAAGTGTTTATGGTAGAAATTCAAGAAACCCTTTGCTTATGCACCTCCCTTTTGCCAGCTTTGCACAATCATGATTCCATGTGTCATGCATGTACATGCGTGTGTGTTTGTGTGTGTGTGCATGTGTTGTGTATGTCAGCAATTATGCTATCTCTGCAACTTGAAGTCAGTGTCAGAACGTGATCAACTTGCATCTGAAAGGTTACTGAGCAGAAAAATTAACTTCCTGATTCTTCTATAGCTCTACAATGGGGTATTTTCTTCCAAGGGGTAAAATAGCGTTCAGTGATGATAAATTTCAAAAGCTGATTGTGAGACAGCTGGTTATTAACCTGATATCTACTCTGCACTTCATTAAAGAATCTCAATTTGTTCATCGTGTGAATAGTCACATCTCAACTATCCTTGAAGCTAGCTGGGACCCAATGGAAGCAGATTTAATGAATGTGGTGTGTTGTATCAGAATTCTTGGTAGCCTAGGTAGATGAATTGTTCAGGAAATGCATCCTTTTCATCTTCTCCTTCTCCTCTTTATCATTGCCTGAAGTGTGGATATGATATCTGGAGCTTGGCTAGTCATTGTGAACCACGTTTCTGCATAGGAATGGGAACCATGTGCAATGGCAGCAGAAGAGGGACGTGGAAGGACAGAGGTCCTAGGTGAATTTGGAGAAACGAAGCCTGCTCAGGATGGTTACTCAACCTCTTCACCTCTTTAAAATGAGTGAATAAACACAAGCTGCTGATATTTTGAGAATTTCTCTTTTCTGCAGCCAAATTTAATCCCAAATAATAGATTTCAAAATGGAGAATGATTTAATGATAAATTCTGGGAAATATATTTGGTTAGAGGAGGAGATGTTTTGGCACTCCTTTCATACTTAGAAAAGACTTCATGTAATCCTCATTTCATAGTTTTCTCATGTGAACATGCAAAAGGACAGGTATGCTTACACTGGATTGCCTAGACATTTTTTCCACTAGTATAACTGTGGATTGCGTGTGGTGTGTGTGTACAAGAGAAAAAGATAGAGAGGAAGAGAGATTGAGTGGACCAGAGGGCAATTTTCTTTCTCCTACTCTTTTTTTTTTGCACCGGAAATCGAGCCCGGGTCTCCAGCAGGCATGGCAGGCAAGAATTCTGCCGACTGAGCCACCATCGCACCACCCTCTTACTCTTTTGTAAATGTGTTTTGGTGAATTGTTAAATTTTTCAGAAATTTTTTATTGTAAAACTTAAAACCTGGCAATATCTGCATTTCCCAAGGTCACTTAAGAAACTGAATGTGCAGGATTTAGATCTTTGTTTTGATTTTATTTAGATGCATACATGTGCCATGATGCCCTCTCTCATTTGAAATATATTTTGAGTCACAAAATCTTGGTTTAGATTTTTCTTTTACTAACAATTATTCATTCTGCACTGTACTTGGGTGCATGGATATGTGCATATTGGTGTTTGTATAGCTTTCTTATAAATGCTTTTGTCATGTATGCTGCTTTTGGCTTTATTGTGTGTGTGTGTGTGTGTGTGTGTGTGTGCACGCACGCACGCTTTAAGCAGCCCCAGAGACAGCTGCATATTTTACCTCTTTAAGAGTTTGTTGCCTTTTTATGTTAACCAGTCTCTTTCAAATTTAGATGTTCATGCTGTCTCGTAATGTAAGCTTACCATTGTGGCATCAGCTGATAACTGGGAACAGGAAAGACAGGATATTGAATTTCCCCCAATATTTCCTAAACATGTCCCTACCTTTTTGTGCCTAGCACATATCGTGATTAATATGCTATGTATTGTTGTATTCCTCTTATTTTCCACTAAAATATAAATCCCTTTTCTTTGCTGTTGGATCCCCAGCACCTAGAATACTGTCTGTTGCATTGTAGGCACTTAGGAAATATTTTTGAATGAATTAAATGCATCTCAATCACTGGTGGAAAATAGTAACTTATTGAAAATGTTTTAAAAAAATATCATGTTAGTACAAAAGTCTGTGAGATGGTCAGTTGTCCATTTTGGCTGTGGCTCCAGATAATAACATTTTAGAAGTTGATCTGTTCCTTGTGGTAAATTATTTTGGATATATTTTACTTTTTATATTTCCCAGATCATTTGGGAGCACTATAATGTGCTTAAAAATATCATTTTCCAAATATTTGGGGGAATGATAAAATGTAAACAATTTTCTAAAAATCAAACATCAGAATCCACCACATTCTGAAATTTTAATCTATAAATATAGATATATGTTACTATATATATGTTTTTTAGAAAAGTGAGAGCCCTGTTAACATAAAAATTTATTAATTAGATGACACCAAGTAAAAGTTCCTTTTAAGAGTTCCTTCCACTCTTGGTTTACAAGGAGAATACCGATAAGTATTGAGAAGGAAACTGATGAATCACAGATCAAGTTGTCCTTCTCTGGACCGGGCCATTCTCTGTCCTGACCGTGACTTCAGGTGCCCTCAAGTACATCATGTTTTAGAGCCTCAGCCATGAAGGGCTCACTCTAGGAGTTTCAGGGAGAAATTGCTTACTTATCCAGGGCGTTAGGGATTGCACTTTTCTCAACAGAGCTTTTTCCTTGATGAAAAATGAAAAATTTTAGCTCATTAATTCTGAAGATCATTTTAAAATCTCATTTACATATTCTACTTGTTTTTTTACCATTATTTTTAGGATTAGAATGAACCCCACAACCACCACCATACATATATTTAATCTCTTGGTTACAGCAGCAAAGATATATTCATCAATTATCGATTATGATGTAGAAATGTAAATAGGCAACTTTACAGCATAATTGCCATTCAAATTTATGGATAATCAAGATTTTTTCTCAGGATAAATAAGTCTTCCTTACCAATTTCTGGAATTCCTTAAAAACTGGTCTTTTATATTTTTAAGAAGAGACTGTTCATCAGCTATGAATGACATGGGTGAAGAAATGCATTGATTAGCTTTGTGAAGTTGCTCATTTGTATCAGAAGTCACTGTCAATTGAGAAATAAGAAATTAAGCTGCAAGGCATAACGGCATTTATTTGGGGTCTTAGAGTTGCAATTTGGGGAGCACAGATTCAGGTAGTGGCTCAAATCACATCCTGTCTTGGCATTTCCAGGCAAGGGTTCTTCAAGGAAAAGAAGATTAGACAAGTTGTTTGTGTTAGGTGGATATTTGGAGACTCTGATTGTCCTTCAGGATAGATAGTTAACAGAGATCTTTATCTTGTGGTTTGTTCATGGTATCCACATGTCCTTAGAGTTTTGAGGAGAGTTCTTGCTGAGGCTTTGCATGCTTGTTTGTGGTATCTGCTGAGACCTGCATGACAGCAGCATCCGTGATGATCCCCCAATGCTATTTTAAGCCTTTTAGATTGTTTAACATTTTCTCCTTTTGATCAAGATCATTTCTCCAAAAGCATGGCTGGTCAATATTTGGTATCAATCCTTCATGCCTGGGAATCTCATCCCTGGGATGTACCATGTGGGGTGGGGGCAAGAGCTAGTGAGTTTCTTTGCAGTTTGGCTTAGAGAAGGACCATATTTGAGTAACAAGGAGGATTTCAGGGGGTGATTCTTAGGCATTTATTATATTAAGCTTAATATCATCATTACAGAAATAAGATAAGGACAGGTTTAAGATTAAGGATTTAGCTCATTAGCATAACTCTGGAAGTAGTTGTGGCTGTTATTTTGGAGATGAATCAATGAATAAGAGACATTGTAGTGACTACAAAGTAAAAGAGATTAGCAATGTTTGAAATATGTTATTAATCTAGTCTCTCAAAGATTTAGAGTTTAGCTAATTAAATAAGTGCCTCTAATAAGTGTGGTCAATAGCTGTTGTCCTTCTGTGGAGTCTAACTTAGCAGAGGCCCAGAAATCTGAAATATTACCTAGGTCAGTAATATTTTATGTGGCTGGGAAAAAATGAATGGTGAACGGTAAGGGAAGAGAGGGTAAGAGAGTGAATGAGGAGTTTAAAAAGCAGCAGACTTCCTATAGGAGCAACAGAGATGGGTTGGGGTATAAAGAAGGGGCAAGGGAGGAACAAAAATACAAATAACAGAACTATTAGTGGAATAATGAAGATAATAGTATTGGCATTGAGTTCATTTCAATCTGATGAACATAAAGCTGGTTCTGGTTCTTAGATTAGCTGTTCTTATCATATGCCATCTACTTCTGGCTAACTTAAGCCTAGGATCATTAATAAATATTAATTACACAGACCTGTTCCCAGTTCTTGCTACAGTATCTGACTGTTGGCTGTAATATCCTAGGGTTTCTATGCCTTTTAAAAGAACTTCGTTAGGAAAATTGTAGGATTACAGAAAAAATCATGTAAGAAATGCAGCGTCCCCTCATAAACTCCCTCATTGTTAAAAATTTGCATTACTGGGCATTACTTTAGTTACAATTGATGAAAGGATAATTGTAGTATTAACTGTAGGCCCTAGTTTACATTAGAATGTAATTTTCCCAATATATCACCCTATTATAAGCACCTTGCATTAGTGTGGTACATTTGTTACAATTCATGAAAGAACATTTTCATAATTGCTCTATTAACTATAGGTCATAGTTTACAGTGGGGTTCACTAGTTGTATAGCCCTATGTTTTATCATTTAATTTTTATTTTATTAAAATACATACCACCTCAAATTTTCCCTTTTAACCACTTTCACAAATATAATTCAGTCCTGTTAATTACATTCACAATGTTATGCTACCATTACCATCATCCATTACCAAAACATTACAGTTTTGTACAGAAGAAATTCTGTACAAATTAAGTATTAACTCCCCATTCGCAGCCCCTGGTAACCTACATGCTAGAACCTAATTCTGAGTTTGAGTATTCAGATTATTTCCTATCAGTGAGAGCAGACAATATTTTTCCTTTTGTGTCTGGCTTGTTTCATTCCACATGATGCCTTCAGAACTTTGTTGCATAAACCAGAACTTCATTCATTTCTAATGCTAAATAATATTCCACTCTGATATTTTTAATGATATGGCTAAATTTTGGTTATTTTAAATAAACAAAATGGAATATTCTAAACCTTGACAATAAGCATTGCACACTCTTTTAGAACCATTTAGCATTTAACTGTACTGGTCATGTTTAAGATTCTTTTGCTATTTTGAAACAAGGTTCTGTCTGGGACATATTTGGAGTTCTGTCTGATAAGAGATACAAGCTACTTAATTCATAGGATACAGAGACAAAGGCCACATTTAATTTATTTTCCAACAGAAATTAGTTTCTTCTTTCTTACATTGTGTAAAAAAACCACTAAGAATCTTGAGATTAAGGTCTGACCTTATTCAGTGAACTTCACCTTGAAGTCAAGAGCTATCAATAAATATTTCTGAGCCTTTAGTCACAGACTCCGCACTATATGCTAAGGATAAAGAGATAAGGCAAGTGGGGTTTGACCTTACTGAGCTCACAGCTTATTCAGGTGGCTGAATAATTCTATGTCTTGTGCTGAGTGTTCTGAAACTTGGGGGGCACATACAAGGAGGCCCCTCATAGGGAAACCATCCTCAGGCCAGGCTTTCTGGGGGATGTGGGTTTAAATATGAGTAGATACCACACAACTGTAGAAGGATGAGGATGCTATTTCAGACAGTGGCATGGCATCAGAAAGAACCAAGGGCAATGCATAAGAGCTGTTGAAGGAGAGGGGTTATAATTACTTGAAGGACTTGGTAATTATAGTTAAGCTGATTTTATAAGTAAATTTCCTTGTTCTTAGGAAATGTTCATGGAAGTAATATGAGTTCAAAAGAGCATGATATATACAGCTGACCCTCAAATGTTTAGAAAATTGTAGATAATATAGATGAACAGACAAATGGATAGCTAGATGATAGAGGATAGAAAGATGAAGGAAGGAAAGAAGAAAGAAAGAAAGAAAGAGAAAGAAAGAAAGAAAGAAAGAAGGAAAGAAAGAAGGAAAGAAAGAAAGAAAGAAAGAAAGAAAAAGAAAGAAAGAAAGAAAAAGAAAAAAGAAGGAAAGAAAGAAAGAAAGAAGGAGAGAAAGA
>PVIY010020242.1:0-44374 GCA_004026745.1 Myrmecophaga tridactyla | reverse complement strand
AGATTTTTTTCTTTCTTTTCAGAAGAAATGGCAATATTGCCCTAAAGATTGTTCTGGTGAATGCATAGCTATGTGATTATAACAGAAGCCATTGATTGTACGCTTAGGATTGTTTTGTATGGTATGTGAATAAAACTTTTTTTTTAAGTCTGTGTAAATATATATACTGTGTGCATAGTGAGCTGTGTGTGTGTGTGTGTGAGAGAGAGAGAGAGAGAGAGAGAGAGAGAAGGGAATATTTAAAAATTGTCCAAAATTAAATATTACAGGCTCACGATTCACTCATGCACAAGAGTTCTCAGTCCTTTTCAGACAAATCTGAACCTCATAATCTCACTCCTGTATTCATTGGAATACAACCATTAATTTCAAAGCTGTACAAGATAAATGCTTACCATGGGAAATTTCCCATGTTTCTAACTTCATTTATATATAAGTGTTTTGGCTTCTCTTTTTATGTACCTACTTTTCTTGCAATAGGCCCATAAATATAAATTTCTGTGTTGTGGCTATCACAGTCTTATTTAAAAAAAACACAAACGTGATTTTTTTCTGTTACAATTGTATATTAAAATGAATTTTCAATGACTTTTGAATGATGAACTTGCTTTCAAAGTGTATATTTGCAGATACTGTTTTCCAGAATTTATATGGTATGAAATAACTGAATATGTATTTAACATCTTCACCTCTCCAGAGGAAAGGCCAAATGGTACTTACACAGCTGGTCAAATGTCATAAAGTCTTAAGAGCAAGGAAAATATGGGGGAGGAAAATCATATATAACCACAAATGATAGCTGAGAGAGACAAAAATCATATCAACATTAAAAATTGATTTAATGTAAATGTTTTGTAAATGTATCATAATCTAGGAGCATAGTTACAACTTTCCATGTTTTACAGACATGTAAAAATAAAGATAAAATAGTTTAAGAATATAAGGTATCATACAAATTCTATCATTTTCATACTGAGCCAGGTGAGACTCTGACCATAAAATAAAATGACCAAGAGCTCAGCCAGAATTAATGACAGCCTCTCTGAAAGCCGGCACCCTGCATGTACATTTTGTTTTGTCAGTAAATACCGTGCATGTACATTTTGATGAATAGGTTTAGTTTCCCAGATTCTTTGTGGTTGTATATTAAATCGCAAAAATTTTCTTGTTTCTTTCTGCAACTGATATTTTCACATTGGAAAGAACTTTTTAAAATAAATCTATAATTAAGAGACCATGACAATATATGCATTTTTTTTCTCCATGGATTTTTAATGTATTCACTGTTAATGCAAAACGAAATCATTCCCAGTAGTGATGCAAATATCAGTAGACAGAAGAGACATTCTGTACAGTAATACCGACAGTGTGAATGAAAATCAAATTGTTTTTACACTGTGGGTGGCTACTGACTAGCATATTAGATATGCTCATACAAAATAAACAGAAAAAATTTTATCAGTTTTATTATTCCACACAATTTAATTAGAGTAGCAAAGTATTACTTTGGATTTCTTTAGTTAACTATTTAAAACAGATGCCACTGCATATCAAATCTATTTTTCCATCAGTTTCTCTTAATTCATATATTTGCAAAACAACTTCCAGGCTAAGTTTATTTCTACTCTGACTGCTATTTACTAGAATTCTCTCACGATTCTGTTTCATATAAGATTTCATATTCCTAAGCCTCTATTTTTAATCTTCTTCTCCTGACCTTTCACACTTAACTTGGGTGAACCAATCCATAATTACAACTTTACCTCAAATCTATCCACTGAAGTCAAACCACTCTCTAGAGGTTGGAGCTCATTTGATTTCCCCTTGTAAAATCTTAGACAGCTTAATATTTACTTTCTAAATCTGAAATTATTATCCTTACCTTCAAAGTTGTCTAAGGACTTGCATTCCCTTTGTGGTGAACAACATCACAGCCTATAAATGGTTTATATAAAACCTTCTGAATGGACCAGAAAAAAATTTTTTTCAATACCTTTCTTTCTTCATTTCATTAGACTGATTTTATTATGTTGGCATCCTACTCACTGTGAACATGCGCTTTAGGGGAGTCTCATCCAATTCCAACCCCCACAGATCAGTCCCAACTGATCTAACCCTGTCTCAGCAGTGGCTTGTAACCTGCCAGGGACTGAATTTGTCATGAGAATATGAAACAGCTTAGCAAATGAAGCTTGAGGTAAAGTCTGATGAGGAATCTTCTTGGGTGCTGTTTCCTTTTTCCTCTAGGAGAGAATTATATGGGGAATAATCTTTAATCCTTTTGTCATTTCCAGAAGTGAAGTCTAAAAATCGAAACATTTTGTAGTGTGAGGACAAATCTACTATACTAAAGTTGCCAGAGAAGTAAACTCAGAAAGAATCTGGGTATTTAGTAAAATCCTAAACCACTGAATTAATGTATTATACCTCGGAGCTTCTTACATGCAATGAAATCTTAAGCCTTATGTATTTCTCTCACTATGAGTAGCATTCTCTGCTAAACTCAGCTGAAAACATCATAATATAAATGTCCATATAAGAAAAGTGTGATTTATCCTTCACGCCTACTCCAAAACCTTCTGCTATTGCGTCCAGAGAAGAACTACATTCTCTGTATTTTTTGAATGAGCTATTTTTTCTTTGTCAAAATCTGTACTGTTTACTTCAGCTTTTAATACAAATTTCCTGTTATTAATCAAGCAGCTCTTGAAGTCCATAGGCCTAATTCCAAAATTGCAACCCACCTTCTATTTCAAACATTTTCTCTGTTGCTGAGTATGATGAACTTATCGAGTATCCTATGTATTGTTTATTTCTTATTCTAGGGCAGTCCTGGAAAATAATAGATATCCAATATCTTGTTAAATGAATAAATGATTATGCAAAATTGCATGCTAAACTTTATGAAGAAAGATTGACTCGTATCTCTCAACATTAATGGTAATGGGGCATTGAGTAAATAAAATTATAGTTAAAAAATTATTTTTTGTGGCACCCAAGCAAAATGTACTAATATTTGCATTTTTTATTTCTAATCATATTATGAGGCATTAGAGTAATAAACTTATTCAGCAAAAACCAAGATAAATTTGTTGTAAAAGTCTTATATTTAATTTGTGGATTTTTTGCTAATTTGATTCATGACCTTCAACTATGTACTTAAGAAGTAGGTTTGAAGCTATCATGTTCCCCAGAAAAGCCATGTCTTTTAATCTTCATTCAGTTGCTGGGTGAAATCTTTTTTATCATTTCCATGGAGATAAGACTCACCCAATTGTGGGTGGTAACTTTTGATTAGATGGTTTCCATGGAGATGTGTCTCCAACCATTCAAGGTAGGATTGCTTACTGGAGCCCTTTAAGAAGGAACCATTTTTGGAAAAGCTACAGAACCATCAGAACTGGCAGAGTCAACAGACTGGACAGAGCCCTGGGGAAGCCATTGAAGAAGACTGATGAAATAAGGAGAGAAAGCTAGCAGAAAGCACCATGTGCCCTCCCAGCTGAGTGAGAATTTCTGAATTTCACCAGCCCTATTTATGGAGTGGAGGTATCTTTCCCCTGATGCCTTAATTTGGGCACTGTCACAGACTTAGAACTGTAAACTTGCAACTTAATAAATTCCCCTTTTTAAAAAGCCATTCCAGTTCTGGTATAGTACATTCTGGCAGCTTTCAAACTAGAATAGAGTATGAACCTCAGTTTCCACATATATGATAATTACACCTGACCTGTGACTCCATCATCTTCGTGCTACCTCAGTATCCATTTTTGCCAGGGCCTCTTGGCTTTTTTCTGTACCCAGACCTCAATATATATCAATCACTTCTGCCCAACCATTATCACCCACATGCCCAATACCACTCACATACCTCACCCAAGACACACAGCTAGCCCCAAATGACAAGCTAATCATGCCCACTGCTCCTGGGCCATAGTCTCTCTCCTTTTTCATGAGTACTTGCTTTAAACTAACTCATTGTTGACTCAAGTGGGCAACTTAGTAACCATCTCCCCTGGGTCACAATAAAGGCACAAGCCAATAGGTCCCTCTAAACCTGCTTTTGTACTCCCCATCTATTGGTTTAGTCCCTGAGCTGCTCACACATTCTGTCATACCCTCTTGGTGTTCCTCCAAGATATGTAAGTAACAAACTTTCTTTTTACATGCATTGTTTCTGACTCACCATTTGTGTTGTACCTGACCACCACCTGAACCCAAATTTAAAGTTCTACTTAATCAATTTGGAACACATTCATATGTTGGATTATGGAGAGATTGAAATGAGTTGAGTTGTATTAAACTCCTCTAAAATTGGTAAGCATGCTATTAATAGTTGGTCCTAGTCAATTTCATGTGTTAACTTTGCTAGGTTATGGTGCCCATTTGTTTGGTGAAACAAGCACTGACATTATATTATTATTTTGTAGATGGATTAGCATCTAGAGACAGTTGATTGCATCTATAGCTGATTGCATCTACAATCAGAAAATGAGGTTGCCCTCAGCAATGAAGGGAATATCCTCATCCTGTCAAGTGTAAAAGCAGAACTAAGGATTTCAGAAGGCATAAAGAAGAATTTCTTATTCTTCTTTAGTCAGCTAGCCATTTTCTCCTGAGTAATACAACTCCATCTTCTTTGAAATATCCATTTTTGGCATGCACTAGAATGTTCGGATATGCCAGATTTCCGAATCAACTTTTCGAAGATTCCAGTGTCCAGCTTGCAACCTAGCCTACAAAATTAGGACCTGCCAATCCTCACAGTTGCTTGAGTCAATGCCTGTGATAAATCTCTATATACATATCCTGTCAGAGTCCAGACTAACATAATTTGGTGCTGGGAATTGTTCTTGTGAAACAATTTTAAAGATGAGATTTCAGAGTTGGTTCTGCTATTTTGGAAATTGATTCTATAAACAATCATATTAAAGCCATTAATAACTCTATTTCCAATAATTGATAGAGAATTATTTGTTCATGGCATACACTGGCTATGGAGATAAACAAAATATCATCATTGGATACTGTTTCTCAAATATTTATAAGAAGTAAAGCTCTGGGTGACAGTATGTTTGTTGTCTTAACAGATTTTGAAGTTTATATATATATATATATATATATATATATATATGTAAAATGATGTGCACTGGGTGTTCTTAAATACCCTGAATAAAGTCATTAAAGAAAGGATGAGAACAAGCCTTCAAATTCTCAGCTAAAGTGCCACAAGAAGGACAAAAGCTTCCTGTGTGTGCCCTTAAAGAAACCATTATTTCTTGTAGCCACAAACCTAAGACTTCTAAAATATTGAATCTCAATGCAAATTGAATTACCTACCTTGCAAGATATCGGCTATTAAATAGAGAGCATTGATTGGGAAGGAATAGGATACTGAAAATTGGAATAGCAACATGTAGGCAGGTCATAGTAATGGTGGAGACATTGAACTCCTAAATTGAGTCCTCTTTGCCAGATAAACCTGTAACAGCCTGCCTGAAGGAATCGGCCGTCCTGCAACATTTGAAGAAATTAACCCTGCTTTGATGATAAACCTGTAATCGCCTCACCTGAGGAAACACCCTGACACTTCAATCTGAGATTAACCTTATTTCACCAGATGATGCTGTAATGGAATGACCTGAAGTAACTGACTTGCAAGACACTGTTAATTCTTCTCCTGACCTGCTCTTGTTTGTTTCCAGACCTATAAGTAGACTGAAGTCTTGGCAGGCCATGAAAGGCGATGCATACTGCACTCCAAAATAACTGCAAGAGTTTTTCAACTTATACAAACAGAAATCAGGGGAATATGTATGGAAAGGATGTTAAGGGTGTGGGATAATGAAAGGAACATAAAGTTGGATCAGGCTGAGTTTCTTCATAAAGGCTTACTAGGCAGAGATTCTGATTTGATTTTGTAGTTTAAGGGATTAGAAAGGGCTTTACCCCTTGGTCTGTTCAGTTTGTGGGCTGGAGCATGGGCCAAAATGTGTTCTACATTGTCTGAGGTCAAAATGCAAGAACTTCCCTGTGAAGGGGTCCATAGGCTTAGAGGGATTGGAATGTTTAGAGGATATTTGTCATGAAAGACCTGCTCACTCACAGCAGGAGTGTCCAGAGGACTCACATTTTTTCCACAACTATCAAGAATAACTTTGTTAGAATAGCTCCATCTACCCTGAAGAGCTCTGTGGTTGCTGTTCTATATGTTCATATAGATCGGATGTTACTGACAAAGGGCTTCCACTGAACTTGGGTCCTTAAGTAAACTAGGTTGATTAGAAGCCAGGTTGGCAGCCAAGTAGTGGCACTGAACCACCAAGGACAAAGATGTGCATGGCTACAGTAATGGGCAGCAGAGTCAAAGCAGCAACCAAAATAGTCTGATCTCTGGCATTGTCTAGTTGACCATAAGGTACCTAGAAGTGAAACAGATGTACAATATACCACATTTTCGCTTGATTCATATAAACAGAACAGTTCTAGGTCAAGTAAACAAAAGTCTTAACTTGAATAAAAAAATGGAGAGTCATGGCCCGTCAATACGTTTCCAGACTCAAGACAGTTTAAAGACCCAGAACCCCTTGAACAAAGGAAAGGATTGTTAAAGACAACAGAATATTATTCAGCTGTACAAGGAATAAGTTTGTGATATGTGTGACAACATGGATGAACATCACATTACTGGAGAAATAGACATTTCACTGAGGTGGAAGACTCCTAATTTTTCTTTTAAAAATGTATTTCCTACCCTATTACATACATATGCCTTATGAACAAGTGCAGGGTAGTTGCTACTTATTTCTCACGAGGTGTAATAAGCAAAACATTATCAATTTAATGGGCCAATGTGATATCTCATGGAGGGGAAAAATGATCAAGTTTCCTGAAGCCTAGATTTATGACAGAGGGCTGAGAGAGTTGAGGTACTCTGAAGTAGTACATTGAAGGTGCAATGCTGGCTTTGCCAGCTGAAAGCAAATTTTCTGGAGGTCTTGACTAACAGATATAGAGAAAAAAAAAGATTCATGTACTGTATACTGCAAACGTAACTTTTATATACACTGGAAACCAAAAAGTTTGGCTGACTCACATTACTGTGATATGAACTTTATTGAAGTGAGCTGCAAAGATACCTAAAATATGCCTGAGGTATGCCTGTGCTTAACTTTCTGAGAAACTGCCAAAGTGTCTTTCACAGTGCCTGCACCATTTTACTCCCACCAGCAGTGAATGAGTGTTTCTATTTCTCCACATACCCGCCTCTGCCAAAACACGTAATTTGCCATTTTTTAATCTTAGCCATTCTAGGTGGTATGCAAAAGTTACCATTGTGATTTTGATTTGCATTTCCCTAGTGGCTGATGGTGTTGACCATATTTCTTGTGCTTTTGGTCATTTGTTTATCTTCTTTGAGAACTGTCTATTCAAATCTTTTGAACATTTTGTAATTGAGCAGTCTTTTTTCGTGTTGAGTTGAAGGATTTCCTTATAAATTCTGAATATTTAACTATTATTAGATATGTGATTTCCTGACATTTTCTCCCATTATACAGGTTTTCATAAATTTTCATGGTAAACTTTGATGCATTTTTAATTTTGATGCATTCCCATATATCTATTTTTATTTTATTGCTTTGTTTTTGATGTGAAGTCTACGGAACTACTGCCTAACACAAGGTCATGAAGATACTTCCTTATGTTTTCTTCTAGGAGTTTTATAGTAACCCACCACTTTGCTGAAATAATGTATTAGTCCTAGGAGCTTTGTTGTGGATTTTTCAGGATTGTCTATGTGTAAGAGCATGCCTTCTGCAAATAGGATAAGTTTCACTACTTCCCTTTTGCTTTAGACATCTTTCACTTCTTTTTCTTGCATAATTTCTCTGGCTAGAACTTCCAGTAAAATGTTGAATGAAATGACAGGGGACATCTTTATGCTTTTCATGATATTATAGGGGAAATTTTCAGCCTTTCACCATTAAGTGTGACACTAGCTGTTTGGTTTGGTTTTGTTTTTATTTATACCCATTGTCAAGTTGAGTATGTTACCTTTTACTCCTAGTTTTCTAAGTACTTTCATCAATTAAGAAGTTCTTGCACTTTTTGTTCCCTTCATTCTGTGTTGAATGATGTATTACATTAATTGATTCTGTTTGTTATACTACCCATGCATAATTGGGATGAACCTCATTTGTATATGTATATTATTCTTTTAATGTGTGGTTGGATTCAGTTTGCTTGGTTTTGGTTTTTGGTTTTGGTGTTTCTTTTTTTTTTTTGCATGGGCAGGCACCTGGAATCAAACCCAGGTCTCTGACATGGCAGACAAAAACTCTGTCACTGAGCCACTGTGGCCCACCCTCAGTTTGCTTGCATATTTTGAGGATAGTTGCATCTATATTCATAAAAGAAATTGGTCTGTAATTTTGTTTTCTTATGGTATCTTTATCTGGCTCTGGTATAAATGTGATGGCTCATAGAATGAATTAAATTGTGTTCCCTTCTCTTTAATATTTTGGATGAGTTTGAGAAGTTTGGGATAATATTTCTTGGAATGTTTGATAGAATTTTGCTGTGAGGCCATTCTGTTCTGGATTTTTCTTTTTGGGAAGTTTTTGATGACAGGTTCAACCACTTTACTGCTTATTGGATTGTTGAAATTTTCTTTCTTCTTGAGACATTGTAAGTAGTTCAGATGTTTCTAGGAATTTGTCCAATTATCAAAGTTATCTAATATGCTAGCACACAAGTTTTTCACAGTATCCTTTTGCAGTATTCTTTTTTTTTATTTCAATAAGGTCAGTAGTGATGTCCCTTTTTTGATTTATTATTTTACTTATTTCTAATCTTTCTTTCTCTTTTTTCTTCATCAGTCTGGCTAAAGATTTTTCCATTTTGTTTATCTTTTCAAAATACCAACTTTTGGTTTTGTTGATTCACTCTATTGTTTTAGTAGTTATTTCGTTTATCTTGATTTAATCTTTGTTATTTATTTCCATCTTCTCACTTTGGGTTTAGTTTGCTGTTCTTATTCTAATTCTTCCAGTTTGAGCTTGACTAGATCCATGGTTTGAAATTTTTCTTCTTTTTTAATGTAAACATTTAGAGCTATAAATTTCCTTCTCAGAATTGCCTTTGTTGCATTTCTTAAGTTTTAAGTTCTAATTTCATTTTAACTCATCTCAAGATATTTCCTAATTTCCTTTGTGATTTCCTCTCTAACCCAATGTTTGTTTAAGAATATTTTGTTTAATTTCCAAATATTTGTGAATTTTCCATTTTTCTTGTGTCACTGATTTCTAGCCTCATTTCATAGTGGCCAGAGAAGGTACTTTCCATGATTGCAGTATTTTCAAATTTGTTGAGACTTGCATTGTGACCTCAGTTTTAGCTGATCCTGGAGGATGATCCATGTGCATTCAAAAGAATCTGTATTGTTGTGCTGTTGGGGGAAGTGTTCTATATATGTCTGCTGGGTCTAGTTAGTTTAGGGTATCATTCAAGTCCTCTATTTTCTATTTATCTTCAGTCTAGAAGTTCTATTCATTATTAAACATAGTGTATTAAAGTCTTATACCATCTGTATAGAACAGTCTATTTCTCCCATCAAATTAGTCAGTATTTTCTTCATATACTTTGGGGTTCATATATTTAAGAGCATATATTTATGCTTTTTGATGCATATAAATTTATAATTGTTATATCTTGTTATTGAATTGACTGCTTTATCCATGTATAATGATGGTATTTCTTTGTCCCTCGTAACAATTTTTTACTTACAGTCAATTTTATTTGACCTTGTATAGCCACCCCAATCTCTTTTGGTTATTACTTTCATGGTATATTTTTTCCCATTCTTTCATCTTCAACTGACTCATTTATTTGAATTTGGGTCTCTTGTAAACAGCATATAAATTGGGCCATGCTTTTATATTCCATTCTGGAAGTCTCTTATTTTTGACTGCAGAGTTTAATCCATGTATATGTAAAGTCATTGTATCAGTTAGGGTTCTCTAGAGAAACAGAATCAACAGGGAACACTTGCAAATATAAAATTTTTGAAAGTGTCTCATGTGACTGTGGGAATGCAGAGTCCAAATCCTCAGGGCAGGCTGTGACGCCGATGATTCAGATGTAAGGTCTGGACGAATAACTCCACAGGAGAGGCTTGCTGGCCAAAGCAGGAAGAGAAACTGTCTCTTCTGAATCCTCCTTAAAAAGCTTCCCGTGATTAGATTGAGCATCACTCATTGCGGAAGACACTCCCCTTTGGCTGATTACAAATGGAATCAGCTGTGGCTGCAGCTGGCATGATCATGATTTAATTCTATGAAATGTCCTCATTGCAACAGACAGGCCAGCACTTGCCCAACCAGGCAAACAGGCACCACCACCTGGCCAAGGTGACACATGAACCTGACCATGACTGTCACTATTGATAGATCAAGACTTTCTTCTGCCATTTTGCTATTTAGTTTTTGGAAGTCGTATGCATTTTTTGACTTACAGTCCTTCCATTAATGCCTACTTTTATACGTATTTAATTTTATGTTTTGTACCATACTGAGTGACATTTCTGTATAGCTGTATATTTCATCTATTTTCCTTATGGTTGCCTTGGGGTTGAAATTTCATATTCTAAACATATAGCAATCATATTTGATTTGAAACTAACTTGATTTGAAAAGCATACACCTGTACTGTCCCCTTACACCTCCATACCCCCAGATTTCTATTATTACAAATTATATCTTTGTACATTGTATGTCCAAAAGTTGTATCATTTTTTTTTTTGCATTTGAGCACCTGAAGAAAGTAGGAAATGTAGTGACTTACCAAAAAATACAATGCAATAGTATTGGCATTTATAATTATCCATAGTTACCTCTACGGGAGGACATCATTTCTTATGTCTCTTTGATTCACTGTCTAGTGTACATTCCCTTAAGTCTGAATAATTCCATTTAGTATTGCTTGTAGGGGGCAGGTCTTGTGGCATTGAAACTTCCGTGCCTTTTTTTTTCCTAACCTGTGAACAACTTAATCTCTTCTTCATTTATGACAGTCAGTCTCACTGGATATGTTATTCTGGGCCGGTAATTGTTTTCCCTCAGCACTTTAAATATTTAAACTCTCTTCTTGTCTACATGGTTTCTGTTGAGAAGTTGGAGCTTAATATAATTGGGACAACCTTATACGTAACATTTTGCTTTTCTCCTGCAGCTTTCAGAAATCTGTACCTGTACCTTGCATTTGGCAACTTGATCGGTATGTTTATCCTGTTTGGTATTCTCATTGCTTTGTTGGGTGTATAGATTCATGTCTTTCAGTAAATTTGAGGTAGTTTCTGTCCTTATCTCTTTCATTCTTCTCCTTGTGAGACTCTCATAATGCATGTATTGGGGTACCCTTAAAAGTTTTCCACAGGTATCTAGGCTATTTTTGCTTTTCATAATTCTTTTTTTCTTCTTCTCCTCAGCCTGACTCATTTAAAGTGCTTAATCTTTGAGTTTACTCATTCTGTCCTCATGGAGCTCTAATCTTCTGTTGAAACCATCCTAGAATCTTTCATTTCACTTATTGTGATCTTCAACTCCAATAGTTCATTTGGCTCCTTTTCAATTTTTTTATCTTTTTATTGAGATTCTCAAATTGCTTATTCTTTGTTTTCCTGTTATCTTTTAGATTTTTTCTCTGTGTTTTCTTTCATCTCTTTCTGCATATTGAAGATCACTTTTTTAAAATTCTTTGTCCAAAATGTCCACAGTCTTATCTTCTTCGTTAGTGTGTTATGGATTTTTATACACTTTCTTTGGCATGACCAACATTACGTTTTGTTTGTTTATCTTGTAATCTTCAATTGCATACTCTACATTTTAATATGTAAAACATTAACTATGGGATTTATTCCCTGAGATATGTATTTCTTGAGTCTGTATCCAGCTTCCATAGGACAGAGAATTTCCTGAGTGTCAGAATATAACAAAATCAAGCCAATCCAAGAAAAAATGTCTTTTACCATCTACAAATTGTCTTTGTGTTGCCTAGTGCTCTTGTTCAGTGTTCAGACCTTCTATTAAGAAGACTGGCTCAAGGCAAATACAAAGTGCAGGGTTCTCCTTGTCTTCTCTGGGCCTGTGAGTTACCCTTACCTTGTGCTTGCTAGTTGCCTTAAGAGTTCCCCTACTTAGAGTAGCTTAAATTCCTCCTACACATCCTAGAAAGTAGAACTTCCCCTTTACCTGGGTGTTCCACTGCATGGCTTAAAGCAGGTAAGCTATTCACCAGGCTGCCTGACTCAACTGTTTCTTACTTTGCTTTGTTTTCTCAGGCTTCTTTGCTGGCTGGCAAATTCTGGAAGGGGGAGCATTTTGGATATGTGCCCTAAATCAGTCTTTCCTAACTGGAACAAGATCAGGGACCCACCAAGGCAGTGCTAGTTGGTTCCAAACTGCCCTGGAGAGGAAATCTGTAAGGGGTCAGACACTTCTTCCACAGCTCTGCAAACCTGTGCTTCATGACTCAGCAGCTGCCCAGCAAATGCATCCCTCTGCAACTCTGAAGAAGCATACTCTCTTTAAGTCCCCTCCACTGCCTTTCTCTTATGTGATTTGGAACAATAATAACCTGTGCTATTTTGAAACTGTTGTATACCCCAGAAAAGCCATGTCCTTTAATCCTGGCTCAATATTGTAAGGTGGAAATCATTGATTTGATTGATTCCATGGAGAGTGACACATCCAATTATGGGTGTGACCTTTCGATTAGATGGAGATGCGATTCTGCCCATTCAAAGTGGATCTTGATTAGTTTATTGGAGTCTTTAAGAGAGCTCACAGAAAAGGAAAGAGCTCAGAGCTAACACAGATGTTTGTAATGCTGACAGAAAGAGCAGACACACAGGAGACCCAAACTTTTGGAAATGCAGAAAGAAAATGCCTCCAAGGAAGCTGTATGAAACCAGAAGCCAAAGACCCCAGCACATGCCAGCCATGCTCCCTCCAGCTGAGAAAGGTGTTCTGGACCCATCAGACTTTCTTGAATCAAAGTATCCTTCCCTGGATGCTTTTGGACATTTTCATAGACTTAAAACTATAAGCTTGCAACTTAATAAATTCCCTTTTTAAAAGCCATTTCATTTCTGATTATATTGCATTCCTGTAGCTATAGCAAACTGAAACACCATCCTCAGAGCTGGTCCTTCAGTGATCTGAAGTAGCTAATCAAAAGCAGTAATCAATGATTATCCTGTGCCCAACCCTCAAGATCTTTTTTTTGGGGGGGGTGTGGGGACAGGGTTCATAGTCCGGGAATCGAACCCAGTCTCCTGCATGGAAGATGAGCATTCTACCAGTGAACCACCTGGGCACCTCTCACCCTCAAAATCTTAAAGAAATAGGTTTTTATGTCCATCTCTAGCACCAGCAAGTTACGTCAGGGAGCAGACCTCACTGCTGTCTGTCATGAGAGTGGGAGATTGGATGATGGTAACCACAACACAGAGAGAGCCAATCATTGGCATTTACTACAGTTTACCAGCCTCTTCACCCCAATCTTCTTTGGATAGTACATGGTATTTTACTGGACTCTGAAGATTTGAAATATTTGATTCAGTTCCTGCCTGATTAATTTTTGTTCTAAGGGAGGGACTGGTTCCGGGAGATTCTGAATCTGTCATCTTCCCACTTGTTTGTACTTCTTTAAACCATTTATAAGCACTCATATTTATAAACTTTCTTTTCCCAAAATAGTAATTAAATCCTTTTTTGAAAAATTTCCTTCCCAGCACGGCACATTTTCAGGCTATTGTTGTACATTGATTTTAAATTGCTAACGACATGTGTGTTCATGTTAACAATTTGTAATTGAATTACAAGTAGGAGTCAAAATCTAAGGTTTTATATTCTGTCTGTCCATTTAATGGCTGTCAACTACAAGAAATTTACTTTAATGATGATGTATGAATCAGAACTCAGCTATAAAGTCTAAATAAATATATTGTGCTATATCCAAAATAAAATCCTGTGTTTATGCTAAGATTTAGATTATTTATTGATGCAAAAAATTTTCATACAAGATAGAAATAGTCTGTCAAGATTTAAATAACATATGTTGAAATTGTGAAGAAAAGAAAGCTGGACAGTGTGTTCTCGAGCTGAATTATAGATATTTATCTGTTTTGAAATAAATTTCATGGTTCAATTCTGGAAACATTTCATTAATGATGCTTAATTTTTTGGATGCAATACTGGATAAAACAAAAAAGATATCTAGATAGTCAGCATTTTTATTTAAAATATCTGAATATAAAAATTATACCACTTAATAGCTATTTTTAAATTTACCCAGAAATACTGTGATTTCAAAGCCATAAGTTAAAAAATATTTTGGAATGAAGTGACAAAAGAAAGACCTTTTCAATCCAAGCTCCTTTCTTAAATCAGCTGAAAATAATAAAAATAACACACTCAAACTCTAAATTATACATGCATTTTGAGACAACGTGGCAGGGACATATCTTTCTACAAATCTATTGCACATACAAAATTCTACAAAAGCCATATGATCCTACAACTTATTTTTACATGGCATAGCATGTAAGATTGTTGTTCTTATAAGGCTATCTTGGAAGTAAGTTGCTTACTGAGGAATAGAGAGAGAGCTAGATCAAAATGATAAAGTAGACAAATTTGCCTTGTTTGAAGAACATAATTGAATGAGTAAGTGTGTGATTAG
The DNA here is from genome assembly GCA_004026745.1 of Myrmecophaga tridactyla. Taxonomy (NCBI): domain Eukaryota; kingdom Metazoa; phylum Chordata; class Mammalia; order Pilosa; family Myrmecophagidae; genus Myrmecophaga; species Myrmecophaga tridactyla. The sequence goes on along the minus strand of PVIY010020242.1, from coordinate 29,632 downwards.
GAAAGTAGAAACCACTCTCAGTACCTCTCAGAACTACTAGAAGGTCTGGGGCAGTAGATGAGGGGAAAAGAGCCTTCAGTTTTCTGGAGAACAGGTGCTACATCTCTTACAGAAAAATGCTTCTAATGATCTCAGACCTGTATGGTGGCCCTGGAAACCAATGTAAGTTGTTCATATGGCTTCAGAGAGATTGAATGAACAAATGAGAAATGGCCAGATAACTGATCCACTGTCTGCAAAAATCAGCCCAGGAAGCTGGTTCCTCTCTTCAGTAAACAACCCAGGAAACCAAACCAGAATCCCTATAATAATCAATCAAAATACCCAGTTTTTCTTGGGAAATAACTGGTAGCTTCCCAAATTTTGGAAATCCCCTTCTAACTTAGGACCAACCAGAAAAAGGCAAATATGCTCCCTTAATCAAGCAAATAGGATATTCCATTTCTAGTTTGATCATCTCAATTTTCATCATGCCAATAGTGACCAATCAGGGCATACCTGAAGTCTTCCTTTTTTTTCCATTATAAAACTTTCTACTCCTTTTCCTGCCAAGAATATATTTGGAAAAAAATACATTTGCATGGAATCAATATAACTTAAATAAAACTCCACAAGTGATGGTGGCTAACTCTTTTGCTCTAACAAGATCTGAATAAATAAACAAATAACCTCTGTTCTCATTTGGGTGTTTTTTATTTTTTTCCCATTTCTCTGCAGATATATCTTCCTGCAATGCCACAGGAAGATAAAAATTCCTTTTTATATGCCTTCCCATCTCGTATGAGTATCACTCTTTGGTGAAATATACCTGGAACCCTACTATTGAGGAATTCTGAGAAATATAATTCACATAATTTTCCATTGGATCTCATGAAAGACTGTAGATGGGAGAAGCACTTATGTGGCATTGACAACAATCAATCACTGGCTATGACAAGATGGGAAAAAGATAATAAGAAACAGTCATTTTTTATACCTGGTGATCATAATCAAAATAAGGTAACTAAATGTTAATGCACCACATTAAATATACTCCTGACATCTTGAGTGTAATTGACTGGTGTGCTTACCCTGTGCTTATCCTTGGCTGCTGTTCCTGTCCTGGGACAGAAAAGAGAAAATCATGAAGACACCAGTCAGAAATGGTCCTCCAAGTCTGAGAATACAGAAGAGTAGTTGAGAGAGCGACCTGTGAGAATTTGATAAGAAAGTGCTCTGAGACAGCACTTTGGAACACTGCTCACTAAATGGAAGCATATTATGCTCTCTCAGCCCTCCCCCTTGGCCCATTTCTCCTTGTTTTCATGAAATAAAGTTTGGATTGAAATTTCTTCACTCGATTACAAATACTGATTATAACGGGACCGTCAAGAGACACAGTGAATGCAAAAAGATAAAAAAAATAAAATTACATAACAGAAGATTATATACCAGAAGAATAATTTTGCAAGGAGACAATATATCATAAATAAAAATCCATGGTTTCAATTATAATGAACAATGTCCCTTATTGAAACTGTTGTATGGCACATTACCTAAAGGGAGCCAAGAAGTGGTGCCAATGAAGGGGTCTTTTGACACTGGCATCCAGAGGCTGTGGTGCCAGCAGTGATGGTGGTGATGTCTTCAGACTATTCTCTTGCCATGTTTTGAAAGTAATACTAGTACAATAATGTTCTTCAATTTTTGCCCATTTTCTAAGCATAGTTCTTCAAATATCCTTTTGATTTTGTTGTCTATTCTACATATCAAATGTTTATTTTTTAATTAAGAGAAACAGAATCGGTTTCTGATTTATATTAAATGATTATATGTGTAAAATGGATTTTCTGAGTGTAGATTGGGGGAAAAGAATTTGGCTATTGGAATATTTGGGGATCATTATATTGAGAATCTAATTGGTTTGAGTGGTTAAGACATTGACTGCTAAATATTTTAATTTCTTATTTGATAAAACAAACACTTTATAATGGATTGGCTTAACAACGGGTATTTACTGGTTCATGTTCAGAGCCTAGAAAGCTGTCTTTCTCATAGGGTTGGTTATCTCCTGACTGGTTTGCAACATCTGGGGTTCCTTAGCTTTTCTGTCACATTACAATGCACATGGCCACATCTTCGCATTTTTCTTCTGGGTTCTGTTGGCATCTACCTTCTGGATACTTCCCACGGGTTCTCACTTTTCATGTTCAATTTCCTTTCCTTTTTAAGGACCTCAGCCATATCAGATTAAAGCCCACCCTCATTCAGTTTGGACAAACTTTAACTAATCACATCTTCAGAGGTTTTATTTATACATGGATTCATATACAGCGGCCAGGGAGTGGGAACTGAACATGCCCTTCATGGGGGCCATAATTCACTCAGCTAATTAATTTTCCATCTTTAATCAACTAGAACAGAGAGCTAAATAGAGGAAAGATTTTACTGAATTGAGTAGCTACTGCCCTAGAAAAATGTGAATATCATAATGAGTTTAATAATTAAGGTTAGGATAGTTGCATCTAAAGACATTAGATGGTTTAATTACAAGCAAAAAAACCACTAAATTTAGTTCAAGTGGTAAAGTAGAAAATAAAGATGTTTTTGTTTTCTAAACTGCCCAAAGCAGATAATATGGAATGTGTTGACTTTAAGTGTGGAAATGTACTAGCTTACAATCTTACAGACTTGAAGGCGTGAAAAGGTTCAAATCAAAGCATCATCAATATAATGCTGTCTTCCTGAAGACCAGTTCTCAGTGATCCTGGATTCCTCTATCTCAAGGCAACCCCTTCTCTTCTGTGATTTCCTTGCTTTTAGCTTCTTGCTACCTTGGCTTTCTCTCTTTTTCTCTCTCTCTCCATTTCATTTCTAAAGGATGCCAATAAAAGAACCAGTAGAGGACCTCAACTGATGAATATCGAGTACATGTTCTCAAGATCTTTTGGGAGCCTGATTAGAAATAATCAAGGAGTTGATGATATCATCAGATTGGGTATGTGAAATTGATTCATTGACTGGGAAGATTTCACCTTCAAGAATATACTATGTGGGGCAATTTTGCTTAATTAGAATTCCTTAACCCCCTGACTTTTCATCTCCATGGAGCTCACTCTGTCAGGTGAAGTAGGAATGTTTGTCTTGAATGATGAAGCTCATGCCTTGCCTTAATAATAAGTAATTCCTTTGCCTCAAGCAGCTTCCCTCCAGTGGAAAGCCACTTCTTCTCATGCTCCATTCCCTGTTGCCTCTAAGCTTAGGATATTAGAAGCAGATTTAGCCTACTTCTGGGAGAGGAACAATAATAAGGATGATTAAAAAACAAAAACTCTATAAAAGCACTATGTGTGAAAATAAATTCTGAGAGTCCTAGAACAAAGAGAGAATATTATAAGTTTGAAATAAGGTAAATTTTAAAAAGAGCTCTATATTTCCCACAATCTGCATTCAAAGAATTAGTTGAAACTTTAAAGTTGATTAATTGTGCATATGTCCTTGTACCAAAATAAATGAACAGCTCACTTAATATTCTTTTAATTGTATAACCAAAATTATTCTGGCCATCTTAACAGAAATCTTGCCTGCCAGTCGAAGACTGGATTTATAGTATCTCAGGCAATTTCCTGAATTAAGTCGGTTCACATATCCACGGGCTTGTGAAAGAAGCAGACAACTGGTATACTTGAAATAGTACCCTATAATAACTTCACAAGTGTACTAAAAATGTTTCCTCTTATCTCCCAGATTTAAGTGAACAGACAATCAAAACCTATTTAAAAATTTGATTTTGCATTTATCTAGAATGAATTATTCTCCCAATCAGAATACAATAATAACATTTAGCCCCAGATTTCCCCCTCATTTTCTTTGATGGTAGTCAAGTCTGTAGTCTATATAGGATCGGGAAATAACAACTTTCCTATTTTACAGGATTTCAGATAGCTGTTAACGTTGAGGTGAAGTCAATTTGTTTCTGCTTTATTTTGTCTTCCACTGATACACTGAGGAGAGCTAAGAAATTGTGGTATTTTTCTGAAAAGCAGAAAGAGAATGAGGTACAAGTCTGAAATGACCACATCGGAAAAAAAAATATTCTCAGAAATCATAGCTCTTTTATCATAGAGAGAGCAATCTTCCTTCTTACTCTTAGCGTAAGGGGGGAGTAGAGGATATTAATCTTGAGAGGCAGACTATGTATATATATACATATATATACAAAACAGAATAAACACCAGAGATCTTAACTTGCATTGCTGAAGGAAATGTTTTTAGTGCTGTGGGTAGTTTAGTACTGTGGATAGTTTAGTACTGAACAGGTTATAAAAACAATTCCATCCCACCAAATATTTTGTGTGGAATAACTATCCTAGATAAAAGTGAATAGTATAAATGGTATTAGAATCACTATTGGACATGTGAGCCTTTAAATCTTCAGTGGGATATTAGAAATAGACTATATTAACCTATTAGTTATAATCATGAAAAATAACCAATGCTTAGAATATAAGCTATTCTCTTAGGTTATGAAAACAATTCCTATACTGTTTCACAAAAATAATGATAATTGAATTTAAAGCTTTATCCAACATAGGGTAATTTGAGTCCAGAAGTAAATAATGACAACCAGTTCAAAAAAGGAATAAATGTTGAAATAGTAAGACTTTTTCAATATTTTATTTTTAGCACCCATAAAGCAAGTGAGGCATTGCATTCAATCGTAATCAATATGGTGATATGAAAATTGTAAAGTTAATATCTTGTACTTAGTTAAGTTCTTACTGTGGTGAATAGCTGCTAAATATTTATTCCTTGATAATTTACTCCCTTGATTAGTTTGCAGAACTTATTCCACTTTAAAAAATGGGCAATCTGGAAATATTGATTTCCTTTACATTGGATTACGCAGACATTCTCCAATATTGAGAAAGCACAAAAGAATGAAAAGTTCATCTAGGGCAAAAAAAAGAGATCTGAAAATTTAATTAATTCTGTATCATAAAAAATTAAAGTTCTACAAGATAAAACAATGAGGGAATGAAATGCTGGTAATCTTTTTTTTAAGGTCCTTTATTTTGACAATTATTGTTTTATACTATGTTCTCTGGTATAATAGGACATTTGTAAATAGAAAACTTTATTCTAAGCTTTTGTCAACTTTCACTTTTTTTCATTGTCTTCCACATTTAAAATGGGAAGTGTTTACTGTCTTTAAAGTTCTTAAACCTAAGGAAAGAGACTCAAAAGAGATGTTTTGTGGACAATTATATTTGCATATTAGAAATATCCCCAAAGATTATGAAGTCCTTCTCAGCTTTGTCTGTGTTCCCCTTAGACACAGACGACAGCAATGACTTTTCCCTTTACCATGGGTTCTCCAACTCCAGAATAACAGATGACCATCCATGTTCAATATTAATTCTTTCTTTTCTCTAGCCACATATGAAGGATAAAAATAAGTTATATGAGTTAAATATGCCTAAACTCCTCCATTTTTTAGATGGAGAACAATTTCCCCTGAATTCTATGAAAAAAAAAGAGTAAAAATTGATAGATGAGGCTTTGGGAGCCCTGGGATATCAATGCAGAATCCCAGAGAAGAGGACAGGGGTGTCTCCAAAGGTATTTTTAGATTCACGGAATGCTCCTTTGCCTCCAACCCCCAAGCTGCTATAAAAATATGCTGACATTTTTGACAAAGAAATTGAAATCTCAGTTTGAGAAAAGATCAAACTGATTTGGGCAAAGGAGAAAAAGGTCTGCCATTTTCTACTTATGGTAACCTATTGACCCAAACCTTAGGTGGTTCAAAATAAAATATGTTAAAATAACAAAAGACTTGAAATAAGACACGTTCTAAAAATCAAAAATAATTTCAGGATATTTGAAAGCAATGTAAAATTGTTTTTTTTTAAAACATGATAATCAAATGAATGTTAATCCTAATAATTTACTCTAATAGTTTTCCTTCATCTTCTTTAGTCTGAAATTTACTACTTTCCTCCTGAAAATTTATATGTGTAATTCTTATCTTATATTTTGTATTTTATTTCCACATTTCAGTATTCTAGATTCAAGCCTATTAATATTTTGAAACTTACAAAAATTTTAGGTGATAATATACATAATATTTTTATGCATTTGTTCCCTGTTATTGATCTATATTTTCTTTTAGAATGTTTAATATAAAAAGGAACAAATTTTATACTTTAAAATAAACATTAAAAAATTAAAAAAAATTTAATGTTGCTGTTTGCCTGAAAATTATGTATAAAAAAATGACCAAAATAAGACATTATGTTTTTTTATACCCATTGATTTGTGTAAACTGTAAACTGCAATACATATGCTCCAATCTACTGGGTTAAATCACTAGGAGAGAGATAATGCATTACTTCCTCTCAAAATGTACTATTTAAGATAATGGCAGATGTCCTTACAGATTAACACTAAACCCTTGGTGAGTGTGCCATGGAAACACAACTGTGTTGTTAGGTACAGGCTTGTGATCCTGAGCAGAAGTCTCTGTGGCACCTGTCTGTCTTTCTCTGGTATCTTGCAGAGAATAGAGTTTGAGCCAGTGCTCAGCTGGATTGCCCTGTGAAGCTGTGTTCTAGGTGAGTGCCCCACCACATTATATTCTATTATATTGTAGTTTGAGATTGGCTATTGGCCTGTGAGTGAACAGTTATCCACTTGAAGCCAATTATTTACATGAATTGCTAAGAATTCCTGGTTTCCCTGCAGCTGAGTCATTGGCGGCAAGCTGAAATTGTATATAGACTTTTTCTTTAAGGGGAGATAAACCACTGGTTCTATGGGAAATTGAATTTAAGGTAGCCTTTCGTCATGGGGTGGAAGCTCCATTCCTAGGTTGGTAATTTCCAGGTAACCTAGAGAAGAATCCTTGTGAAATTCACTCTGAAATCCTCTTTGTCACCAAATTAAAAAACGAAAGGATTATTCCTTTCTCAAAAGCAAACCAGCACATTACATATGCATTGCTTCCTGAAGTTGTTTAGCAACTCAAGGTAATGGGAGCTCTGACTTCAACTTATGGCTTCTAATATACTCCTAGGTGTTCACATCCAGCTGGAAAATGAATTTCAGAGATAAATTGAAAGATTCCACGTCAATATCTAGAAAAGTACATTATGTTTGCCCATTTGGTTAAAACCTAATTATAGGATGGTGTGACGGAGGCTCAGTGGGAGAATTCTCGCCTGCCTTGCTGGAGACCTGAGTTTGAGGTGATTTCCCATGCAAAAAAATAAACCTAATTGCATGGCTACAACAGCCTGGAAGGAGAACAAGAAAGTGGGTTTGGTGAAGAAATAGTTGGCTTCTTTAAATGAGGCATCTATTGCTGTATAGCAAATCACCCTTAAATTTAGCAGCATAGAAATGTAAACAATTTTTATCTTTCAATTTAAGTGGGTCAGGAATCTGGGATAGCTTAGCTGGCTCAGAGTCTTTCATGAGGTTGCTGTCAAGATGTCAGTGAGGGATGCGGTCATCACCCAGCTTCTCTTAGGGAAGAGCTGCTTCTAAGATCAAAATATTTGCTTCCAAACTAATGCACCTGAGCCTCTCCGGAGGGTTGTGCTAAGATGGGACAGTTGGCTGCCTCCTCCAGGTCAAGTAACCGAAGACAAAGAGAGCAATTATCCAAGGAGGAGAATTACAACCAAATTTCAGAGGTGAAATTCCATTATTTCTGATACACTATAATCATTAAGCGCATGTTACACTCCCTAAAGAAGAGGAGATTATGAAATGACACTAAGACAACCAGGCAGGGAATTATTTGTGGTTTTCTTGGAACATGCCTACCACACTTTGCCACAACAAAAAGTAAGAGGTCCATTATAAGGAATCTAACCATTTCTTAATTGATTACAGAGGAGCCATCCATATAAAATATATTGACCAGCATGTTTTTCTTACCTTAATGCTTTTAAAATAAATAAAACAATATAGAGTTACTATGGCTAAGTGATTTAAAACGGAGTAGGGAGGTTACTCTTACTCAGATATCTTGGCAGATATCACAAACTGCCAAAATATGCAAAACCTCAAGCAACAATGTTCCTCAAAACCCCAAGAACATTTAGTCGATAAAGAAGCCATAAGATTAAGAACTCAGTCAACTATCTAAGCTGAAGGACAATTAGAGTACCCCAAATATCCATCAACCACACACAACTTGTGTAATCTTTTTCTTAAAAAAACTCTTGCTTCAAAATGCAAAGATGGGATATAATTCAGGCTGCTACATGAATCTCTGACACTGAATTGAAAATTTAAGACCCCAAATAAATGCTTTCATAGTCTTGCAGCTTAGTTTGTTGTTTCTCAGCTGACAATGCTAAAAATAAGAGGGTGAACATAAGTGGCAATTAGTTGAGAAAGGTGAAAACTCGCTTTGCATATGAGAGACTGAATTTAGAAATTAAGAACTAGGTTATATCAAGTAATAGATTTATTCTAAATTTTATTCTACTATAGTGCCTAATATACTTATTGTTATAACTTTCACTGTATCTTACATATGTTTGCTTTATAAAGTTTTTCAATTATCAAAAACTATTTTTTCAAGTTCTGGTCCTTTGAAAGATAATTTTTAAACTTTTAAGTGGAGTAAAAAATCATAAAAGGAGACAATGCATTTCTATATTTAATAGTAAAAGACACAGATATTTACTGTTATTGATACAGTACAGAGTAGGGTCAAGCTATATCTTAAATGTGACCTTTGAACTCATTGGTAAGTTGACAAAACTTTTCTTTAGTTTGTAGATCCATCCTACTGTTAATAAAGACCAATGCATTTCATCCAGAATAGCAAGAAAAAATACTTTTAAGTTTAAGTGATTTGCTTTGCATTCCTTGTGTTTAATTAATAATTATTATATATCTAAAAGGAGACATATGGTTCTTATTCTATATTTACATTTCTTAATTGAATTCATTTTCCCAACTGAAATGTATACACTCAGATGTTGATTCATGCATATTTCCTGTGGCTACAATGCAAGATTACAAACAGAAAAGATGAGATAAACCATGAGTCATGAGGCATCATTTTCAGTGGCTAGAAAGGTTGACTGAACCAAGAGTGTGAGTTAGGAGGTACAGGAATTCCCCCAAAGTCTCAGCCTTCAACCAAGAATTATGATACAGACAATTCTACTCCCAGTTATTCATTTCATTCTAAATTTCCCTTTTAAAGATGCTATGTAAGCATAACCTCACAATACCTTCAGACACTCTTATCTGTAGTTAGTGGAATGCTGTTAACATGTTCAAAAATTGGCCATCCAGAAAAACAGTCCTATATTCTCAATTGTAGCATTAGTCAATTTCTGAGTTGTAAATACCTTCGCGGTGGTTGATTTCAATATATTAGCATGAAATCACTGAACACAAAATTGAGGAGAAATGTGAACTAGTACTCATGAAATAGTTATTCTACCATATAAACACAATACATATAAATAAACTCAAGAGCAGAGGTAATAGTAAAAATACAGTAAAATAATTTGGAAGTGATGATTTTGAGTATTAACTCCCTTTGTTTTTAACATAATGTATTTAAGTGCAACTTTTGTAATTTACATTTTGATAATAGCTATTGTAAACTATCTGCTTGCAAAACTCCTGCAAATTTAACAATACACTTATGTGATCTAGTATGCGACAGCCCCTGCTCATGATCTGTAGTCATTTTTCAGATATTCATTTTTGATGGGGGAGGGCTTAGGAAAACATAAAAGCACTATACCATCAGGTATGTGAAATCAGGAAAAAGGAACAGAAAATGGAAAGTGTTCCTGTGATGGGGTGATTAATGAGGTGAGCAGAAACAAATTTCCAATTTGGTAATATTTCTGACATAGCAACTAGGGATAGGTACTGTTCTCACTGGTGATACATATAAACCATTCGTCTATAAACTTGATCTTAGCCTTTTAATCCATTAACCCATCATACAAAATGTATTTACCACATTCCAAGTTATGCTGATTTTAAATATTAAGGTAACGTTACATATCAGGGTTGTCCTCTTTGATTTCACAAGTGATCACAACTCTGCATTAAAATGCAATTTATAAATATTTTGATTAAACTCTTAAGAATTCAATCTACTTCAAAATATTTGGAAGAAAAGCAACATAGTTTCGAAATTTAAAATATTTTCACATGATGTCTGGGGTTAGTTTCTCTCAAAATTCTATTACTGAAATTAAGGTAGAAATAAGTGAAGTAGGAGAAAAAGTAGCCAGATAATGGCTGTTAACAGTGAGTTTACATAATTAAGGATTTCCACTTTATTATTATGCAATTCTTTGTGTGAGTAATTTGCAAATATCTAACATAAATTATGAGATGTATAATCATGATGAGTTATTAATGGTTGATAAAATATATTATTTCCTATTTGCAGTTGTCTATACAGTTTTGAGAGAATAAAAAACACAATGTTCTAGGTTGATTTTTTTTTTTTTTTTTTTTGCATGGGCAGGCACTGGGAATCGAACGCGGGTCTCCGGCATGGCAGGTGAGAACTCTGCCACTGAGCCACCATGACCTGCCCTCTAGGTTTTGAATCAAATAAATATCAAATACTCACTTTTGGCATACCTCCTAAATTTTATTGCACATTGAAACCTAATGAAAGAAGATTGTGTAACTTTAATAAAACTACTTAACTCCTGTTTTAAAAACAAAGGATCTCCATACATACAGAAAATAAAGCTTCCTCGTAGGATTTGTATGATAATTAAGCAAAATGTTATTCATGAAAGTGTCTAGCTATAGGGAACGGTACTAGTTGTGCTTTATATTATTGATAGAAGTTATAGTATGAAGCTCTCCTTAAGAAATAATCTGAGAAATGAAGAAAGAGTTATGTGTAATGAATTGTAAGATAGCTCTATCATTGTGAACAAGAGCAATAACTTAAATATAATTTAAGAAAATGGTTATGAATAAATGATGCTATTAATACATTAATAATTAATATTATTTTTGGAAATGTTCATTCTATATGACTAAATGGAAAAAATATGAAAATAGTATGGAAGCTGTTATATACATACCCTCACTCAAATGCATAAGACCATCAGGAAAGGTTAAATGCTAGCTTTGATTTCTGATTGATTAATATAGACATTTATTTTTTTCTTTTTTCATTGTAACTTGTGAAATTTTTCAAATTCTCTGCAATTGATCTTTATCAATTTTTTGTCAAGAAAATAAGCTATATCCACGTATACATTTTTAACTTAAATTCTGATGTTTGCATATATTGGGAAAAAAAACAACAATCGTCCTCATACCCATTATGACTTTTAATACTTTTATATCATAATCTATTATAATGGGAAAAATGGCATTTTTCTATATACCTAGTTATAATTTTAATATTTCATATCATATTTTATTATACTAAAAGTATCCACATTACAAATAAATTATTAAAACTAAATTTTAAATATCTATTATTGCTAATATTATCATGAGGTCTTTGAAGAGGAAAATGCTCATCAAATTATAGTCAAATAATTGTACTGCATGAAAATTTACTTTAATAATTTTTATCAGCTACACTATTCTGCTGTACTTTCTGCTTTAAGCACTTCTAGTAATTTTTTTTCTGATAGGAATCTTATGAGACAACTTTATTTCTCTCAAATGCATGCAAACTATTATAAAGTTATTATAATATTTTATAATTTATTATAAAAATTCTATTCATAAAAGAATTAACACAAGTAAAATACATTAAAAATTATGGCCCTATCACTGTTACATGAATAAACAATGAGCTCTGGTACTTAGAGCCTGATCCTTTGATCAGGCCAGTGACATATTCCTATCAGTTGGTCCAGGCCATTGGCTAAAGAACTTCATTTTTCATTCACATGGTCTGTCATCCAACAGCAGGCTAGGTGGTGCTTCTTCACAGTTCAGGGCTCCAAAACTGTAGTGATGAAAAAAAAGCACAAAGTCCCCTGAGCCCTGGCCTCAGACATCAAATCACATCATTCTGCCAAAATCAAGTACTGACAAGATTCAAAAAGTTGAGAAACTGTTTCTATTTTTTTGTTGCGAAAAGTGGAAAAAATACTGCAAAGGAATGTGGGAGGAGTTATTGGAATATTAGAGTATTTTTCACTCAGCAGTTTTCTTAGGTATGTGAAGAGAGAAGACATGCTAATTCTTCAGAGGTGCTTAGTACAAAGTCTTCCTGTGAGATATCTTTGTCTTTATCCACCATTCCCAGTGAGAAGTGAGCTCTAGAGGCACTGAATAGTATTATTCATAATCCTGAAATTTGACAATAGGGATTCAAGCGTGATATTCCCCATGTATCTTTCTAAGGAAAACAAAAGTAGCTGGGGTTATCCTTTTAAACAGTAGGCAAATTACATAGACATTAAAATGGAAAAAAAAAACAATCAGCATTTATTAACAGCCTACTGTATCTTCAGCATTATTGAAACCATTATAAAATTTAAAAAATCGTTGTTACTTTCCCTGACCTCAGGGAGATTACAATCTAATTAACAAGACAAAAATACCTAATACACATTAAAATTATAAAGTAATATACTATACATTAATCTGTATGTACCATGTTATAATTATAAATAAAATATGCACACATTTTATGGGATGTATGGTTTGGATGATCTGAATTCCTGAGCATAGTGAAGCCTTCTTAATTTTTTCTTTTAGTGGAGAGAGTTGCACTTAAAATGAACATAAAGGTAATTAATATTGTGAAAAAAAGTAAATAAATTCCAGATGAGATTAACAGAAGTTACGTAAAGGTAAAGAGAGTTATTGAAAACTGAAAAATATACCTGAATATATATGAAACACCATATTTAATAATCTTATTTCAACCAAATAATAGCAATTAAGAAGATAGCCCCACTATCCACCTAGTTGCTCAATCCAGAAGCCTAATAGCTGTTCCCGATTTGTCTTTCCTTCACATACCACTCTTACAAAACTATTTAGCAGTAATAATCAACAGTTGTTGAACACTTCCTATATTCAAAACTTTCTTCCCTACTTTACAAATCAATGAATGTCCTTGTTTGTAAAATGAGGATAACACAATATTTGCTATAAGTATCAAAAATAATTGTTAAAAGTATGCCCTTAGAATAGCTCAATAAATGTTAACTATCACTTTTTTACTATTGTTAATATTTATATCATTATTATTACATCCCTAATTCAACCACTTCCCTTCATCTTACTGCAGCTACCTTACTTAAAAATGTTAGCTTTTCTTGACTGTTTGCTTGTAACGGTCGCTTTTCTCAGCTTTCACTCAGCTCACTTGACTGTGAGCATACATTCTCCTGAGAAGATACATTTTTACATTACCACCTTAAAAAAGTCTTCTGGTTTTAATTTTTTCAGATTAAAAAAGTCATGTTCATTTGTATTATTGTTCCCCTGTATGTAACATGTCCTTTTACTTTGGCAGCATTTAAGATGTTCTCCTTAGCTTAAGTTTCTAGCAATTTTTCTATAACATGTGGCACACAGACACCAAAGCAATCTAATGATTTCCTGACTGGAGGTGTTTGCATGGGTGTGTAACCCCTTGAGTGTGGGTAGACCTGTCACTTGCTTCAAACCCATAGAGTATGGAAAAGATGATGTGATGACCTCCCAAGATGAGGTTTGGTTAGGTTATACCACTTTAAATGTAATAGGCTTCCTTTGATTGGATTATGTTATAAAAACTCCATAAGAATAGATAAGAGCCAAATAGTCTCCTTAGAGCTTTTATGAAATTAGAGGCCAGATTGAAGCAGTTCATGTGGCAAGGAGGTACGGGCTAACTTTAGAATCTGAAGCCTGCAGACAGCCATCAACCGAAAAAATAGAGGGCCCTCGTACAATGAGCCACAAGCAAATGAATTCGGCCCCAAAATTGAATGAGTCTGCAAGCAAATTCTTCCCCAAGAAAGCCCTTGATTGCAGCCTTGTGGACATGTCTGGTCTCCAAATCCACAGAAAATGAGATAATAAATGTGCATTATTTAAGATGCTAAATTTGTGGTGCGTGTAGCTGTGTGTTTTAAGCTAAATGTGATCTGTGTGTGGGTGTATGGGGGCGCATGTGTTTTAACATCTATATCCAGAAATGCCTTGAACTGAAGACCATATTTTGATTATGAGCCACCCTGTTGTTTCTTTAGGAGGGAACAAAAATCAAGCTGATCATGTAATTTCCAGTTAAACTTGAAACTCATATTATCTCTTTCATTTTCCCTTATTCCCATTTATCTCACTATATCACTTTCATTATATCATTTCGTTACAAACTTGCCTAGAGCTAATTGATGAAAATTATCAGAGCACATTATTTATTTGGGCTTATCCTTAAATTATGCTGATTATAATTCATTATGTATATATGCAAGTTGCTAATACCATGAACAAAACAGTGAATATATTTTTCCTAAATCACATCTTAGAAGCAATTGAAGTTTGACTATATCAATTCCTGATAGTTAATTCAAACTTGATGTTAATAGCAGAATGTAATGTTCTTAACTGGCTCTTAAATCCCACATGTTCTATATTGGGATATACATAGAATTGTGGTACACACATATATGTCTCCTGGCCCTCTGGACCTGTAATGAATTTGGATTAAAGCCATATTTCATTCTTTAAAAGAATTAAAACTAAAATATTTTATAGCTCCATTAAAAATCTTTTTTTTTTTTTTACATGGGCAGGCACCGGGAATCAAACCTGGGTCCTCTGGCATGGCAGACAAGTATTCTTGCTGCTGAGCCACCATGGCCCGCCCAAAAATCTAAGACTTTTTAAAAGTAATTTTTATTCCTAATGATCCTAATTTTTGAAAATGTTCAAATATATATAGGTAGATAGATAAAAATAAAATTATACAAGGTACCATGACAGAAGGTTTTATTTTCCCCACCATGTGATTTTAAATATGTTGATTGCCTCTCAGTTTCTCACTTTTCAGAAGATAATTGCTCACTCATATTTTTGCTGGAAAAAATATTTATCTAAAATGAGTGCACCTTCCAAATTCTAGACAGATAGTATTGTTGTTCTTATAAATGTGTAATTCATTACTTCAGAAAATAATAAATCCATGTGTCCATTTTTGTACACTCCTGTAGTAATCTCCTGTGAATTTTGGTGAATAAACTATTTCCCATCTACCATTCAAGTTATAATAAAGGATTAAGTACTAGAAACCCCATATCTACCTTTTCCTTGATTCCTAGGACACATTGATAAATCAAACGTAGCTCAGTGGTGACTAAAGTACCTACTGCAGTTATTTTGTTATTTAACTCAAACCTTTTTTTTTACATAGCTCATTCAATTTGTTTTTCCAGTTTCACACTCTGGCCATTGCTCTGTTTTGTGGTGTCAACATGGTATATGCTTTGTGCACTGGTAACCACATATGTAGGTACTCCATATAAAGTTTTGCATCATTAGAATTGGGTTAGTAGTCTCTCACTCCATATGACATTAACTACAGATTCCAGATAATACCTCTTAGGACCTTTATAACTAATCACACAGGAAGAATATTAAAAAGATCAGAATTTTCACACCTTACAATATACTACTCTTAAAACTCTTATAGAAGGAATTTTAAATCCTTCTTCATAAATAATAATTTCACAGAAATTTGAGTTTTAAGAGCAATTAATATTATAAATCATTTTAAAGTTACAATATTAACCTATTTTTTCCTAAGGAATATTTATGGGCTAAAGAATATTTGCTTATAAAAATTAGCACTCAGTTATACTTTCAAAACTCCAAATGTATTTAGAAATACAAAATCTAAGCTTAATAAAAGATGATATTTATAATTATTTTTGAATTTGTCATGAGCACCTTCACCAAGGCAAAATAATTTAAGGTAACAAGTAACAACATTTTCATATGATATGTCTCTGCATCTAAATGTATAATTCCTAAGTTCTTAAAGAATATAATTGAAGTAGTACGAAAATTCATATTCCATAAATAAATTAGAATGAGCAATGCATTTATGAAAATGATGCATAATTAAATGGAGGGGCCGAGCTAGGATATTTCAAAATCTATTAATTTGAAAATAAATCACGAGAGTAACTTATAATACAAATAATTTATTCTTGACTGTGATGGAAGAATATGTATTTTCTGTATAAACCACTTACGAATCAAATTTAAAAGGGAGAATTAGTTTTTAGCAAAAAGTTATGTATTTTGCCGGTACATATTTTTCATCATCAACAAGGAGTGAAATATTAAATTTATAATTAAAATACGCTTGACAAGAGTCAGTTTTATTGATAAATACAAAACAGCATAAAAGATGGTAACTATAAAGAGGAGCCCTGCTTCAAAGGGTTGAAGCCCATGCAGTCACACAGGGCCACTCATTCAAAATGGCCTCAGACTTGGCACTAAATGAGCTGTCATTACAGTCTTGAAATCCTTAATTTTAATTTTTGAATTTTGTAAGTGAAATGAAGTGATTTCTTTCGCAAGTGAACCCTGATAAGCAAATGGATCATTCATCAGGAGCTTGGCGTTCAGCTCATGCAGGATACCACATCCCATTCCTCCCCATCACCATAAGATGGGGTCTCAGCCACCCCCCCGATGACCCAACCCCACTTAACCTCATCCCTTCCCCCACACTGCTACTGTACCACCCAGGGTGATGACAAATTCACGATGGGCAAGTGGGCCCACATTCTGTCATTGCCTTGGGGCCCTGGACACAGTCCAGGGTGGGGTCAGCATTAGGCCTACGTCTATGGCTTCTTGTGCAGGACAAGTTCACAGCAACCGCAGTCTGGGCTGGCAGCTCCACAGCATACAAACCAGCAGCGACCTCTCTCCCAGCACAGAGGTAAGTACTGAGCTTGTCCTGGCATGGACGCTGCATTCTCTCAGTTACCTGGGCGTGTGGGTTGAGATGGTGGCCAGTGGCAAGGACTGACTTCTTTGTCCCCAGTCAGAACTCCATATTTTAATTTTGCACTAGTCCCTATGAATTGCATAACCAGATCTGAATGTGAATGAGTGTGCTGGTTTGAAAGGAAGCACACCCACTAGAAAAGCTATGTTTTAATCAAAACCCCATTTTGTAATGGCAGAATAATCCCCATTCAATATTGTATGTTTGAAACTGTAATCAGATCATCTCCCTGAATGATGTGATTTGTCAAGAATGGTTGTTAAACTGGATTAGGTGACAACATGTCTCCACCCATTTGGGTGGGTCTTGATTGGTTTATTGGAGTCCTATAAAAGAGGAAACATTTTGGAGAAGAGAGATTCAGAGAGAGCAGAGCAGAATGACATAGCCACTGGAAGCAGAGTCCACCAGCCAGCAACCTTTGAAGATGAAGAAGGAAAATGTCTCCAGGAAGCCAGGAGAAGAAGCTAGCAGATGACACTGTGTTCACCATGTGCCCTTCCAGATGAGAGAGAAACTGTGACTGTGTTCACCATGTGCCTTCTCACTTGAAGGAGAAACCCTGAATTTCATCAGCCTTCTTGAACCAAGGTACCTTTCCCTGGATGCCTTAGATTGGACATGTCTATAGACGTGTTTTAATTGGGACATTTTCTCAGCCTTAGAACTGTAAATGAGCAGTTTATTAAATTCCCCCTTTAAAAGCCATTCCATTTCCGGCAGCTAGCAAACTAGAACAATGAGCAAATGCGCCATTCAGCAAATTGATATATTAAAGGGTTTTTCCCTCATTTTCCTTTGCTGTTTTTTTACCATCTAACTGATGGGATTATTCTGAGTTTCAAACTCAGTTGTGTCACTCATCATTTAATTACTAAATATATATCTCAGCTTCCTCTACTTCAGTAGGTATATGATAGGTAATGATAGATGATGATGATAGATAGAAACACATATAAGCATGTGAGAAATAAATTTACATACCTTTTCCTAAATCCTGTCTCACTACCTTCTTATTCAACCTAGTATCTATAGTCATGTCATACTAACTTTATCCAGTTTTTAGGGTCTTAAGCCCATAATTCCATTCACATAGCTATTCTTAAGTTTGAAACTCTTTTCCTTACATTCCACTTTGATTTTGCCAGTTCTCACCAGGATAGACCTCACTGATTCTTCAGTTCTTAAAATAAATACCTCTTTTTTTTTTCCAGAAAACATTACCTGCCACTCAAGTACTGAGTTGTAGACCTCCCTTCCACTTTGTTGTTTCTGTTTTCTGATCTTTCTGATGGCCACCTGCTCTCTATCATCTATCTTATTCTCTATTATGTAATGTTTATAATCCCCAGAATACAGCCTTGTCCAAATACATTTGTTGCAAATTGTCCAGTAGAAGCTCTTTTATACTTAAAGTCCCACACCAGTGGGACTCAAAATAAATTATGGAGCTAGACATGCCTAATCAGTAATTGTGATATAAGGAAGTTTGTAATAATTCAGAAGAATTACAAATAATATGGTACAAAAGAGAGTTTATATTAAATGAGTTGCTGGAGACCCGGGTTCATTTCCTGGAGCCTGCCCATGCAAAAAAATTTTAAAAATAAATTAATTAAATGAGAGTGGCTTGCAAAGACTGGACGAAAGGGAGCTTGAATGTTACACAAGAAAAAATAGGGAATAAGAGAATTCTCACCTGTCAAATACTGGAGAACTTACCTGTACCAGGAGTGCCAGAAGGACAGGGGTCTTAACCAAGGCACAATTAGGACAGTTTTCTTGGTATTATTGGGGAAATTTTGCACAACAAACAAGAATATTTTGTCCTCATTATTATTCTTTTGTGTAAGATAGAAGCATCCATTGCTTTGCCCAAAGCCCAAACCACCTTTGAATACTTCATAGTATGCTCAATATGGTCCCCTGCACAAGTATTTTCATTACATATCTTTGATTTTTACCGTGGCAGGGTGCTTTTCATCTCTTTTCATAAATTCTATTCATGTACAAATAGCAGCTCTTTTTCTCACAGTTTTACAACAACTCTTGTCTTTTCATATAGCTATGCATTATTATCTCTGGTAAACACAAACAATGATAATAATTACAAATATAGCCTAAAACAGAGAAAAGTCCCATGTACTTATTTATATATCAACACCACTATATCTTTCTGTGTTAGAACTACAGAGATAAGACTTTTTAATACCCAATCTTTTTATTATATTACATATCTTCTTTGATGGACTAAATTATCAATCAAGCCCACTAACTCTTTCCCCTACTTAAAACATACATACTCATATATCTAAAGAAATATTAACTAAAAAAATAAATATCAGTTTTCTTCATAAAAGTTTTTATCTGGTAGGGATCTGTAGATATAATCTAACCTCATATAATGGGAAAACATCTAAAGCTTGGAGATATTTTAATTTTTTTAATGATGAGCAAATAAGACAAAAGAAGATACAATTTAAAGGCAGAAAAAGTAATTAAAATAATAAAAATATGCAAATGAGCCATTAAATGGGCAAGCATTACACAGTATATTGCTTGCATTGCCTTAATAGAACTCAGGTGCAGTTTCTTTGTATACAATCTGTTTCCAATTATATCACACAGACTTTTCTTCAGTAATAAGCTCAATACTAGAAACTTGTATTTATTTATAACTTGTAAATTGCATTTGCTCTTACAGAAAAAATAATTTCTTTCTCAATTTCTCTGACACTCTTTATCTCTCCTCCATACTCCTTCCCTTCCCACCTTCTCTTCTTTCCTCCCTCCATACTTCCCTCCCTTCCCTCCTTTCCATCAAATTGTTTACAAGCTGTTGGGAAATTTTTAACCCAGAAAGTATGCATACAATCCATCATAAACTTATGGAAATTTAAAAATGCATGCAGTTTTAAAAATTATTTGGAATTATGAAATATCATTCCATAAGTATAAAGATATAAAAATCATTCATCTAGTCATTTCTATACAGGGAAGATAGCTAGCAATACCGTAATTATCTCATACATTAAATTCTGTCATTCAGATAATTAAACACTTATTCAACCTTAGTGAAACATAAGCTTTTCTCAATTAAATTACAGAAGTACATTAAATGTGAAAAGCAAGTTCTTCTAGGAAGTAACAAACATTGTATTGAAGCATTTTCCAAGTTTGAAATTATCATAAGCCATTAGCTTTTATTATACACAGTCATAACTGGTGCTTTTGTTTATATTCTCCATTCTTGGAACTAATCATTCCACCATGCCTTAAAGATCTGAAATCCAAACGTTTCAAAATACTGATAGGAAAATTTGGCATCAGCATGACAGTTGCAAGCAATAGGATTCTACTGGGCATGTTCCACCTGCAAAAAAAATATGGTTTTAAGCTGCACACACTATTAAATGATTCAAAATATTAATAACACTAAGTACATACAGAGGGCTAAAATTTAATGGGCATTAAAATTTTAGAAAGTGACTTCTTTAGTATGTATATATCTAGAGCTGAATTTATATCCAGACTCTATATTCAGATCTCTGGACTGTATCACTAAGACCTGAGGAATTCATTTCCTGGTCAAAACTTTGCATGTGATTTTTTAGTTCCAACCTTAGGCAATGAGAAAGGCTTTACCTGGCAGGCCTCATGGTAAGCTGCCTTCCTCACACAGACTTGGTACACAGACAGTGTACTGCAGTCTATGAAGGAAGTTGCAGTCAAGGAAGCAGGCCACCTGGCTTCTTACCATCTGCATTCTTACCCCCAGGCCTTCTTCAGGGAGCTCTACTGAGCATCCCCTCTTGGGGTAAGGAGGAGATTAAAAGCACTTGAAGACCACTACTCATTATTTTTTACTAATTAGCTCCAAGACATTCCTTACCCCAGTCCCTGGTACATAAAACCGCAGAAGCCTTTTGTATGTGGCTCCTTTGGCAGCGAGAGAACCCCATTGCTATAGGCGTCCATCTGACCCTCACTTGGTAGTACAGCTCCATGGGGGGGGAAATGGATCAAGGGGAGCAGGCACTTTTTTCTCAGGCAGCATCTTCTTTGCAGGATTTCAGGATTGCAGTAAGTGACTAAAGACTTCATGGTTACTTTTATTTTGGCTTGTTGTTTAAATTGTCTACTTTTGATATCTAGCAGTTCATTCATCTCTCTGATCAATTTTTTTTTTAATAATAAATCTTCATTTAGGGATTAGTGCTATGAAGAAAATAAAACAAAAGCGCAATGAAATAATAAAATATAGTGACTATAGTAGAGGGACAACATTAGCCAGTGGACAAGGAAAGTAATATCCATGAGGGAATCAGCTTAAGTGAGATATTATGGGACTGTCATAGAAGGGTTATTTTTTAAGTTTTTATTTTAATAAAATATATACAACCTAGAAGTTCCTCCCCTCTTAACCGCATTAAAATATGTAATTCAAGTGCTATTAATGCCATTCATAATGTTGTACTACCATCACCACTATCCATTACCAAAACATTTCCATTCTCCTAAATAGAAATTATTTTAGCAGTTGAAGAATATTTTGTTGTATGTATATCCCAATTTTGTATTTCCATTCATAGTTTATGGACACTCAATTGCCTCCATCTTTTAGCGATTATGAATAATGAATGCTACTATGAACATCAGTGTGTGAATATCTGATTGAGTCACTGGTATATATCTAGAAATATATATCTAGAAGTGGGATTGCCAGTCCAGTGGTAAATCTATGTTTAACTCTCTGAAGAACAACCAAACTGTCCACTACATACAGGAGCTGCTCCCACCAACAATAAAACAGTATTTCTATTTTTCACATCAGGTAAAAAATAAATATTCTAGTGGGTGTGACATCATATCTCATTGTGGTTTTGAATTTCATTTCCCTAATGGTTAATGAAGTTGAGCATCTCTTCAAGGTGTTATTGGGCATTTGTATATATTCTTTGTAGAAGTGTCTATTGAAATATTTTGACCTTTTTTAATTGGGTTCTCCTTTTGAGTTTTAGGATGTCTTTAAATGTTCTGAATATAAAAACTTGCAGGATTGTGATGATGAATGCACAGCTATATGATGATACTCTAACCACTGATTGTACACTTTGGATGACTTTTGATATTTGAATATATATTTCTCAATAAGATTGCTAAAAAACTTTACAGGATATGTGGTTCCCAAATACATTCTCCCATTTTGTTTGTTTTCTTTCTGTTTCATTCTTTCTAAGAGAATGGAGTCTTTTGGTGCTTAAAAGTTTTAAATTTTGATGAGGTCCCATTTTTTTTTCCTTTGGTTTCTCATGCTTTTGGTGTAAAGTCTAAGAAACCATTGCCTAACATAAGGTCCTAAAGATGCTTCCATGTATTTTCCTCTAAGAGTTTCATAGTTTGGTTCTTACAGGCCTTTGATCCATTTTGAGTTGAATTTTGTATATAGTGCAGGACAGGGGTCCATCTTCATCCTTTTGCATATTGATAACCAGTCTTCCCAGAACTATTTGTAGAAGAGACATTTTTTCCCAATTGAGTGGGCTTAAAACACTTGTCAAAAAATCAGTTGTCCATAGATGTTATGTCTAAACTCTCAATTCAATTTCATTGGTCCATATGTCTGTTTTTGTGCTAGTTCCATGCTTATTTTGATTACTGTGGATTTATAATAAATTTTAAATTCGGGAAATATGAGTCTTCCAACTTTTTTCTTGGTCAACATAATTTTGGCTATTTGTAGCTTCTTACCCTTCTGGTTAAATTTTATGATTGGCTTTTCCATTTCTGCAGAAAAGATTTGGAATTTAAATTAGGATTCCATGAATCTGCAAATTGCTTTTGGTAAAACTGATGCTTTAATGATATTTAGTCTTCTAATCCAAGATCATGGAATTCCCTGCCATTTATTTAGATCTGTGATTTCTTTTAGCAAAATTTTATAGTTTTCAGTATATATGCTCATTGAATCCTTGGCTACCTTTATACTGAAGTATTTTTCTTTTAGTTGTTATTTTAAATAAAGTTATTTTCTAAATTTTTTCTTTGGGTTGCTCATTACTAGTGTATAGAACCACAACTGGTATTTGCATGTTCATTCTGTACCCTGCCACTTAGCTGAATACATTTATTAATTCTAGTAGCTTTATTTTGGACTTTTTTTTCAAGATTTCCTACAGATAAAATTTCATCATTTACAAACAAGGAAAGTTTTACTTCTTTCCCATTTTGAAGGCTTTTTATTTCTTTTCACTGCCTAATTACTCTGGTTAGAATTTCCAGTACTATGTCTAATGACAGTTGTGATTGTGGGCATACCTGTTTTGTTACTCACCTTAGAGGGAAGAATTTCAGTCCTTCATCATTGAGTATGATAAGAGCTGTGGGGTTTTTTGTATATGCCCTTTATCATGTGGAGGAAATTTCCTTTTGTTTCTGGTTTTCTGAGTATATTTATGAAATGGAGATGCTGGATTTTGTCAAATGTTTTTTCTTCATCAATTGAGATTATCATTGGTTTGTTTGTTTTCCCTTTTTCTTTACCTTGGTGTAATAAATAAATTTGATTTTCTTTTGTTGAACCACTTCTGCATACTTGGGATGAATCCCATTTGATCATGGTGTATAAATCCTTTAATATGCTATTGGATTCAGCTTGCTAGAATTTTGTTGATAATTTTGCATCTATGAGATAGCAGTCTATCTTTTCTTTCCTTTTCTTGTGTTATCTTTATCTGATTTTGGTATTAGGGTAATACTGGTTTCATAGAATGAGATACAGAGTTTTTCCTCATGTTCATTTTTTTTTTTTTTTTTGGAAGAGTTTGAGTAGGACCAGTCTTAATTCCTCTTGGAACATTTGGTAAAATTAACCAATGAAGCAATCTGGTCTTGAATTTTTCTTTGCTGGGAGGTTTTAGATTAGTGAGTCAATATCATTATTAGTTATTGGTCTGTTGAAATATTCTATTTTTCTTGAGTCACTGAAGGTCATTTGTGTTTCTATGGATATCAAATTTGTAAGCATACAGTTGTTAATAACATCCCATATATTCCTCTTTCTTTCTGCAGTGTCAGTAGTAGCTCCCCTAATTTAATTTATTTGTGTCTTCTTGCTTCTTTTCTTTTTCTGTCTTCCAAAAGTTTTGAAATGTCAATTTTTGATGGTTTCAAAAAACAAACTTTTGTTTTCTTTCATACTTTTAATTTTTTATTCTCCATTTCATTTATCTCTGATCTAATCTTTGCGAATTCATCCATCTGCTGAATTTGGTTTCTATTTTTCCTAAACACTCCAAGATTGTTTTTTATTTTACATCTTTTTTTTTAATGTCCAGAATTTAAAGCTAAAAATACTCTCTCAGAACTATTTTTCCTGCATCTAATACATTTTGATATGTTGTTCTTTCATATTCATTCACTTCAAGATATTTCCTAATTTCCTTTCTGGTATCTTCTTTAACCCACTGACTGTTTAAGAATATACTGTTTAATTTCTACGTATGTGTGAATTTTCCTATTCTTCCTCAGTTATTGATTCTTAGTTCATTCCATTGTGGTTGGTGAAATTACAAATGTATGATTCTAAAATTTAAAAATTCAACAACCCTTGTTTTGTGACTTATCCTAGAGATGTATGATCTATCCTAGAGAATAATTCAGGTGGACAAGAGAAGAATGTGTATCTTGCTGCTGTTGGGTAGTGTTTTAGGTAAGTCTTTGAAGTCTAGTTGGTTACAGTATTATTCAATTCTCCTATTTCCTTATTTATCTTCTGTCAGGATGTTCTATCCATTATTGAAAGTGGTGTGTTGAAGTCTCCTGCTATTTATGTTGAACCATCCCTTTCTCCCTTCAACTATGTAAATATTTGCTTCATACATTTTAGGGGCTCTGCCTTTAGGTGCATATATATTTAAAATTGCTATGTCTCTTGGTGAATTGGCTCATTTTTCAGGATATATTGAGTTTCTTTGTCCCTTGGAATATTTTTTACATATTGCCTTTTTAATCTTATATTAGTATAGTTAGCTCAAGTATCTTTTATTTACTATTTGCATGACATATTCTTCCATCCTTTCATTTTCAACATACTCGTATCTGAATTTAAGGTGGTCTGATGTAAACAGTGTAACATTGTGCCATGCCGTGTTCATTCATTCTGCCAATTTCTGGCTTTTGGCTGGAGTATTTAATCTAAATACATTTATAATAACTATTGATAATGTAGGACTTTCTTCTGCCACTTTACCATTTTGCCTTTGTAAGTCTTATACCTTTTTTATCTTTTAATTCTTTCCTTAATACCAACATTCCCATTTATTTGATTTTTCATTACACCATTTTTGAGCCCCTTCTCATTTCTTTCCAGATATTAACTTTTCATATATTTTCTTTGTGATTACCATGGGACTAACACTTAACCTCATAAATCTATTAGAACCACAAGTGATTTAGTTCCAGTTTAACATACACTGTTCTTATAACCCTCTGTCCCCCCACTTTTTTGTTATACTTTTTACAAATTATATTGTAAGTCTAAAACCATAAATGTATCATTACTTTTTATTCATTGCATTTTAGAATCTGTAAGAAATAAAAACTGAAATTGCATACCAAAGAATACAATACAATATTACAGGCATTGATAAGTACCCAAATGATTACCTTTACCAGAAGTCTTAATTTCTTTATCCCATTTTGATCCACTGTCTTTGTTCTTTCCTTTCCATCTGCAGAACTCTCTTTGTCATTGCTCGTAGGATCAATCCAATGGTAATGAACTCCCTCCTTTTTTCATTATCTTGGAGTGTCTTAATCTTTCCCTCACTTTTGAAAGAAAATCTTACAGGATACAAAATTATTGGTTGACAATTGTTTTCTTTCATCACTTTAAATATTTTGTTGCACTGCTTTCTAGCTCCCATAGTCTTAGGAGAAATTGGAATCTTAATCTTATTGGAATTACCTCATGCATATCATTTTGCTTTTCTCTTGTGGCTTTCAGGATTCTTTCCTTATCTTTGGTATTTGACAGTTTCATTAGTTTGTGCTCATATATGTTCCCCTTTGAGTTTAGGCGGGATGAACTCAAATATGGTTATTTGGGCTTCTTAAATATCCATAGTCATGTATTTTGTTAAACTTGGGAAGTTTCCTGCCACTATTTCTTTGAATATTCCTTTTGCTCTTCCTCTCTTTCTCTGCCTTCTGAGCTCTTATGATGTCTATATTGGTATTCTTGCTGGTGTCCCACAGGTCTCTTAGACTCTGTTCACTTTTTCATCCTAAATCACTTTACTTTCCTTGTCTTCAAGATCACTAATTCTTTCTCTGTCAACCCCAATCTGATGCTGAACCCTCTGGGCAATTTTCCATTTCAGTTATTGTCATTTTCAACTTCAGTATTTCTGCTTGGTTCTTTTGTAAACAATTCCTATCTCTTCATTGAGATTTTCAAATTGTTCATTCATTGTCTTCTTGATATCCTTTATTTATTTCTCTAGTTTTCCCTTATTTCCTTGAGCATACTGAGAATCTTTTTTTTTTTTAATCTTTTTTCCAGTATGTCCAAAGTCTGGTCCTCTTCATTGATGATTTCTGGATTTTTACCTCATACCTTTTAATGGGCCATCAATTCTTGTTTTCTTTGTTTGTCTTATAATATTTTGTTGCACACTGTGTATTTTAATATGTTACCTCTTGGATTTAGAACCTGAGCTGTCACTTATGTTTGCATCTAGCCATTGATATGACAGTTATTTTCTTGAGTGTCAAGAGCTAACAAAAACAAACAAACCAGTGTGAAAGTCAACCTTTCATAGTCTTCGCAAATTGGCTCTACTTTGGCTGGTGTTCTTCTTCAGAGCTTTGCCTTCCTATTAAGACAGTCTGAGGCAAGTAGGAAGTGGAGGGTCCTCTCTATCTTATCTGATTCTGTGTGTAGGCTGCTTCTTGTCCTTGGCTTGTGGACTTATGAATTCCCCCATTTATAGTAATTTGAATGGTCCCTCTATTCCCTATGAAATAGATTTTCATCCCATCCTGGGTGCTGCACTGTATTCTTAATGTAAGTAATCTTATGCCCTTGCCTACTTTTTCTTAATTATTCTTATACTCTTTTAGCTGTTTGCAAGCTGCTTAATTCAGAGGACAAGTTTTAGGATGCTGAAACTGAGATAAATATTCCAGTTCAGTAACTTCAGTCTTCCACCTGATAGATTGGCAATAACATATAGGCACCCCAGTATGCATATGAGGTTTATGCTGATCCACTTGGAATCCAGGAACCCACAATGGGTGCACAGGTTGGCTATACACTGGACTAGAGAAGGGTGGGGGAGGAGCCGTTTGGGCTCCATAAGCTTTGCCTACTGTGTTTCAAGTTCCATTTTCTTGACTCAGCAGTTGCCAAAATATTGTGAACCTTTAACTGTTTCTCCTAGTTTGAGAAAATGACTTTGCCAGAATTTGCTAATCTTTCAAAAATATTATATTGGGGAAGGGTACCCTGGAGTGCATACTCCACTGTTTGGTCAGCTAGAAGCTTTCGGTTCAACTCTTAAACAGACCTTAATCCTCTAACCCCAGCCAAAAAAAGGTTTTCATTTGCTATGAAACAGCAAATAAATATGACAAAATGAAAATTCAAAAGAAATATTAAACAAGGTTTGATAACATTTTGTTAGTATAATATTTAGCATATTTGTTTTCTACAATGGAGAGTCCAAATATATGAACACTTTTCCAAATTTCTTTACTCCATAGGTAAATTAATTTTCATTTTAGCAGTTTTTACATTTAAAAAAGTTAATAGTTAAGAACATTGCCCATACAGCCATACAGAGCATCACACTTCTACAAAGAGTTAGCAAAAACATTTCTAGTGAAAAACTAATTGAATATGATATGATGGACATTTTATTATGCACACAAAATTGGCATAAGTAGTTGAAAAAGGATTGACAGGAACAAATTTACTTTCTGCAGTGCAATCTAAATTAGGCAAGGATTTAAAATCAATCTTTATCCTGGAGCAATATTTAGAAATGAAGGAAGATTGATTGTAAAAGCATTCTCAAAATTTCAGCAATGTGAGCTGAATTGCTCTATGAGTAAATATTGAGGTGAAAATGATTTTCTTTAATGTGTACATGTAATTAAAATTTGCATCATTCAACTCACCTACATGATGCTTTAAACTAAAATCTAACATGTAAACTGAGGCAATAAATATTTGAATAGAGAAAAAACATACTGTTTAGCTTGTGTATGATGAAAACAGAAGACAGCAGTGATAAGATGAGGCACTCTTTTTTTTTTATATATATATATATTTTTTAATTTGCATATGGGCAGGAGGCACCAGGGATCGAACTCCAGACCTCCAGCACGGCAGGTCGGAGCTCTGCCTGCTGAGCCACGGCAGCCGCCCAGATGAGGCACTCTTGATACTATTTAGTGATTTATTTAAAAGTAAGTTATCATCTTTTCTCATATCAGATCAGGTTACAGACCATAAAAATTATCCAGCACAGTCACAAAAATCAAGGAATGTAGGATATGGAAGGTCATATATGTCATACTTTAATATTTCTCTCAAGCTTAATAAACACACACAAAAAAACCTTCCAATTATCATGCTTAAATCTTGTTAAATAAGTAAACAACAATTAACACATATCATTTTGGGAAGCACTTCAGCATGTTTTTCTGAATACCCATAGCTAAAACTAAAGCAAATGAAAAAAAAGGCTAATTAAGGCAAAAATCCCCAAAACTATTAAGAATAAAACATTTAGAGCAATGCCATCAACAACATGATGTAAGGCATTGCCTTTAAAAGTCTCTCAGAATCAACTAATAAAAGGACAAATTTCACTTGCTTGAAACAGTGAAAGATAACAGAGAGTGGAGAAGGACACCACAAATGCTGAATTCAGACAGCACAGCTTTGTTTCCTTCTGCCATGGATAGAGACCATTGAGCCAGTCACAGCAATAAGCTAGAACCCCACACACATGCAGGCACAGGGACCCAAGTTGTGCTGGTTTGAAAGAAAGTATGCCCCCTAAGAAAAGCCATGTTTTAACATAAATCCCATTTTGTAAAGGTAGAATAATCTTGATTCAATACTGTATGTTTGAAACTGTAATGAGATCATCTCCTTGGGTGATGTGATTTAGTCAAGAGTGGTTGTTAAACTGGATTAGGGGATGACATTTCTCCACCCATTTGGGTGGATCTTGATTGGTTTATTGGAGTCCTATAAATGAGGAAACATTTTGAAGAATGAGAGATTCAGAGAGAGCAGAGGAGAACGACATAGCCACGAGAAGCAGAGTTCACCAGCCAGTGACCTCTGGAGATGAAGAAGGAAAATGCCTCCCGGGGAGCTTCATGAAACAGGAAGCCAGGAGAGTAAGCTAGCAGACGACGCCGTCTTTGCCATGTGCCCTTCCAGCTGAGAGAGAAGCCCTGACTGTGTTCGCCATGTGCCTTCTCACTTGAGGGAGAAACCCTGAACTTCATTGGCCTTCTTGAACCAAGGTATCTTTTCCTGGATGCCTTTGATTGGACTTTTCTATAAACTTGTTTTAATTCTCGGCCTTAGAACTGTACACTAGCAACTCATTAAATTTCCCT